>RXPK01000172.1:2676120-2814845 GCA_004143645.1 Protaetia brevitarsis | reverse complement strand
TACTCTGGTTTCGAAGTTCCCTCCGTTCCTTCTATAATCTTCACATTCAATTTGTACTCTTCAGTATCTCTCTAATTCAGAGAAACGTTAATATTCAATTTTTAACCAATATGTTTTGCAGCTGGCCTGTGTTTCGTCGACTTAGGAGTGGTGCATTCCATTTCTGCTAACTGAACCTTAGGAGCGCAAATTTCCACAAGTTTATGGCCCTCATTTTGTAATGTGCCATAACATTTTATATAGCGTTCGAGTCCATACATTTATCTCGCGTTGAACGCAGTATCACCATTTAGTGTGTCTTTCTCACAGAAATTCTAAATTTTTCACTGGAAAAAGCAATCCACTTCTGAAAATCTGTAGGGCAGTTTGTTTAAGTTAATTGTTTTTGGAAAGTGACAACAACGAGACTGTTAAATTCTCCTTATTTGTTATAATTAATTAGGTTTATGTGACTTTAAGACATTTTTCACAATCAACTTTTATTATATTCGTGCTTTTATATTCCTATATTTTTTCGGAGAGCATTGACGCCTTTCTGTAGACCCCAGGCGTCACTACCCTTGGCACACCTGACATGGGCCGCCCCAAAACGCTATCAATCAAATACTACAGGAAGGAAAAGTGAATCAATTATATCAAATTGGTTCAAACGCAATAGAGCAATAGACAAAAAAAACACTAAAAATTTAACTAACACTTGATCACACCAATTGAGCTATAATTGCTAAATATGTCACAACTTTTTGTGCGTAGAGCTCCGCGCGCAACACAAATCCAGACACTTCCAGAATCTAGTAAGTTAAATCTGTAATCAGATAACCACCAGCAGCACCACCAACGGCAACGACTACCAGCCAAACCGCGCACATAAGGAATTAATGAAATGCATATCGACTTCGCTTTTTCCTCTCAGGTCATTCGCCTCGCTTATCTCGCGTTTTGTTCCGTTTCGTATTTATACGGTTTACAAGAACAGAATTAGTGGTTAAAGGAAGAAGGCGGACGCAACTGTACATCGGAATTTAGAGCGAGAGAGAGACACAGAGGGGGTGGGAGAAATAGGCATCGAGAGGAAAGAAATTTAAGATCTAATTAGCACTTGCATCTGCATTTTATGTCTGAGGATATTAGTCGGCTGAAGCCTAGCGTTTACGGCAGAAGGGAACAGCAGAAGAGCGCAGCGAAGGTTCCAATTTTGCAAGTAGACGGGCCGTGCGCGCTACACACGTGTTTCGGTTAGTCGGGTGTAATTTTAAACAAATTGAGAGAGAACTAAAAAATTCGAAAGATTTCTGTTCTGACGAGACAATATGTCGGTCTCGGTTTCCAATTTCGCATTCGTTTCAAGTTTAGGGAAGCTAAGACACAGACGATATAAAATCTCGGGAAGATAACGCATACGTCGCTCTTTGCTGTGGTCATTATTCAAATATACTATTAAAAAACTAGTATCCCATTTCTTATTGCTTTATTAAGATTTATTTGTTAAGTGTTTAAAACAAAGTTGTTTCAGCGCTTAAAAAAGAAGCAGGTTTAATGTTTATTATGTATTAATACAAAATAGTAAGCGTCGCTACTACGCTGGTAAAATACTGAATTCAGGTAATCCAAACCAAAAAGTATAGTCTGTTATCGCAGAATTAACAAATAAGAAAAGAGCTGACAGCAATATATTCTTGCGTCTGAATGATGATGCCGTAGCAGAGCAATTTAATCAGTTCTTTATACGATTTTTATCCTTCTGTTTTGCCGCCGTGTTTGGGAGTACTCAAGGTTCAGTTCTTGGCCCAGTAGTGTCTTTACTTTTTATTGATGATATATTGGAAGTAATTGACTTTTCTTTGTTTTTATGTGCCAACGACAATAGTGCTGTAGTCTCAATTTGGACGTTAATATGAATATAGAGCAAGTATTTGCAAGATTATGTTTGCAACAGCAATAATGCACAACAGTACAAAATAGAACTTCTCCATAATGTTAAGTTGTTATAACTGTAGTACGACGTAACTTTAGCATCGTGTTAAGCTTTTCTGATGTTGCCTTGTGCGAACATTGTTTTATTCGTCAATTTTTGAGTCAACGACTAGGTGTTGGAATGCTGTTAAATGACAAATATAAGTCCAGCCTCTCCAACCGCGTAACCATTATCTAGCATCAATAATATTTGCACTTTTGTTAACTCTCTTCAAGTCTCGGTTGTTGACGCCGCACGTTAATAATGTGAATTTCATGTAAAAAGACTGTTTGTTCTCTTTATAATTCTTTCATAGGATATATACAACATCAACCGTCACTCACATCTCTCACGACACATTGTCAATTCTTTCCCTGTCCCATTTGTCCAAACCTCCTTGAATGTGTAGCTACATAAATGTCCCTAACAGAATTTTTAAGCTGTGGGTGTTCTTACTAAGGTACCTGCCAAAAAGATTGCAATGCCTTGAAGGAGATGAATCACAAAGTTTAAATTTTGGCAAGTTTCAAGTAGTAAATCGTAGCTACTAGCTTCCAGTAGTAAATCATAACAATTGAAAAAAAATACCAACAACCAGCAAAAATTTATCAATAAAATGTCACCTCCTCATACTTGTTTATGCGCTATCTAACTCTGAGAGCATTAACACAGGCTCGATTGGGTTTAAGGAGAGCAACCTGCAGGTTAAGGGAGAATTTTGGCTAGTGTATTGGGTAGAATTTTAGTATAGAAAAAAATGTAGCGCTAAATCTGCATTACCCTAAACACTAGAAATTGGTAAATACTTTACCAAAACACTTGTTGAGAAAATACACTAAAGCGAGTGATCTGGTATTATATGTATTGCTGTAAGCATTAACTATTTTAAGTTAGTTTATATTAACCTTTAATTTTGACTTGCTTTTACTAGTACATACAATTTTTTATTTATGTTATAAGATGATTAGTTTTCTGGCTTGTAGTAGCAAACACTTTAAACATATTCTACAAGTACAGAAATTTCCCTGAAGGTGGCTTAGTGCTTCTATTTCACTACATTAGCTTTCCATATGTAGTTATAAGTTCTCTACATGTTGGCAGACATAACAATCAAATATTTATTACTTGCCAGATAAATATTTCTTAGGAACTGTTATCAAAACAGGTTTCCGTTACATACGTTTTTTTCATAAGCAAGAAATTTCTTACCTAAGTCACTATTTGTTTCAATTAATTTTTTCCTTAGCACATAACAAATATTTTGTTACTACTATTTAAAAGAATAATTTAAAATTAATTCATATTTATTAACGACGATAAGAAATCGTTCTCAGTGAAGGAAAAGTTACACTAAATTAATAATTATACATTAGAAGTGTATAGCGTTTACCATTTATGAGGGGTATTTTTTACACGACTGTTTACACTAGGTTCGGGTACATATTTTTTACACTATTGGACCTCCCTGTACAAATGCTAGTGTATTTCTAGTATAAAAAATTTCTTACTGTGCAGAACTGTAGCTCTATTTATAACAAAGTGTGTATCTACTTCCGGTAAAACTGAAAATCCACCAATACTAAAATATTTGCCTGAAATCACGCTAGAATACAGTATAAATCGGCATATGAATGAAAATCTTAATTTAATTCGTAAAGAAGGTATAAAAGCTTGACGTAGAGTCCTATATAATTTGTTTCGCTTATTCTCCCCTCCTTCTTGCCAAATAATCGCTATTTCCAAAAATAGTTGCCACATTCAAAGGAATATATCAGTTTAAAAACCGACAAAAATAACACCTATACCACTACTATTCGATCCTTCCAACATAATGAACGAAAGATTACTTAGTGAGGGAATTGTACAACACTCAATGTCCTAATATAAGTTTAAACCACAACTAATTTTATAATGGAGTGATTCCGTACTATTCTGAATAGTCTTCATACAATGACTGCACATGCTTCCTCGTACTTAAATGTAAATTTTCACACACTACACTGAAAAATAAACTTCAAACATACAAAAGCTACTTTCCTTCCTAAATGATTAGGTGTACCTATACCTACCGCATTTAACAATCCTCTCGTACAATGCTAGCAAAATAGTCTTTTAATTCTACCAGCACAAACCACCCCAGAAGTGTTTGTCAAATTACACGTACACAGACGATCTCGAAGTACAATGGTAACATCTTCCCCGTGTTAGGTACGCCACTTCGCATGGCTTTTTGTGCCACAGCGGCGTTCTGTATTCTCTGAATGAAAACGGATGATATATCTGTTTCTTTCATACTCTTTTTTCACTCTCAGAGCTCAATAGGAGTTAATTGTTTACAAAAGGAATCCCACACAATGATCTCTCCGATTTTTAGAGACTTGTTCCTTTCACGTCGAGTGTAACAAATTTAGTAAATTTTAATTTTATTGCTGTGTATTGGCTTTAGGTTATCCTCTCCTTTTTTTTCGAAACGAGGAACGCACCTGGACTTCTGTAGCATATTACAATGTCGAACGAAGGTAGTCAGTTGGGTTAGAGCGCCTTGGCACACGACTATAAAAGAACAATAAAATTTTTAGTGTCCTTTGGTATGTCTCTGCGGGAAAGGTAATTTAACTTCAAAGATCAAATTTCCGCATTCGTACAAAATATTTTATCTTTAATTGCGTTGGAAATTGGTTGAAAACAGATGTATACGGTTCGAAAGGGAAATCTATAAAATTTAAATTAAGTAGCGTAGTTTTAACACGAACAACACAGCTTGTGTCAATTAAAGAGAGTTAAATGAAATTTCCTTTCTAGCAGCTCTTTTTATATGATAAATTTAATATGTTATCGAAGACAGATCTATAAAACTTATTTTTGTGCTGACTGACATCGAACCGTCATTCTATAAATTCCCGAGTAGTTAATGAAAAACATTTCACAGCCCGCTTATATGTGTATGTACACGCATAACGATTACGTAACAGTACAATAAAGAATTTAATTGAACCGGAATATCGAACGAAAGCTAATTACAGTCCACGCTTTAGTTGTAGAAATACCGTAGGCGACATATTACAGCAGAACCTGCAGATAGAAACTTGCTCAGCCAATTTCATAAATTTCGTACTTCTATCCTAGCTGCTGTTACCGGTCTCTTGCAATACGTCTTAATAAAAAAGTACTAATTATCCCGAATGAATGTCGTTTCGCATTTTGTCGTGCTTGCAACGGTTAACGTAACAGTAAACATACAAGTATAACTTTACCAACATACACGGAATATCCGTAAATGTTTGCATAAGGTATAGGGTACCTGCAAGTACAACAAGATTAATAATTCGCAATCACGCAATATCATGTTGCATGAAGAAATGTGTTTTAATATATTTATTTGAAATAAATAGAGGTTCTTTTAAAACTGGAATAAAGCAGTGGATCCAGGTGGCCAAACCTCCACATTTTTAACATATTCTTTATTTGTCACCGGTAATATACTCACATACCTTGTCTTAAGGCGCAATTCCACTGAGGCAACATGTAGCATGCGGCAGTGACGCGTACTACACCTTTCTCTTTCAATCAAAGCTACATATAGCATAACAGACGACACTAAAAAACATGTAGCAAGCAAGCTACACGTCGTCTATTGTTGCCTCAGTGGAATTACGTCTTACGCTAGATGTTGCTTTGTTCGAATAAGAAGAGTGTAGTACGCGTCACTGCCGCATGCTACATGTTGCTTTAGTGGAATTGCGCCTTTAACGATGATGCAAAATAGTACCAAATAACGAATGCCGAGTATGCCAGCTGCTCACATTTTTTCTTGATTTCAAAAATAAATTTGCTTTATCGTAGTGATGCTTAGACTAAAATAAGAACTGTTAAAAGTAGGCATTGAAATAAAAAAAAAATGGTATTCAATTAGTACAAAAAGCATACAATTGCAAAAACAACATCCCCAGTTGAAAGGTCTCTACAAACAACGAAGCAAACAACACTTGCAGTTGATTAACGAAACAAAAAAGAATTATAACGCAAGTATTATTAATAATACAAAGTAAAACCAACAAAATGTGGGAAATGGCCAGAGACTTAACTAGACTAGCACATAATAAATCGCAAAACAACAACGTTGATACTGTGGTGAATCCGCAAATCAGCTACTTAACGACATTCCAAACGTATCGGTAGATAATGTGATTACGCATAATTCAGCTACTTTATTTCCTTTCACCGAGTATGAAATGAAGAGTGCCATATCAAATTTGATATACTGGCTGTAGTCGAGTGGCTTGCACGCTTGGCTATCAGTGCGGAGTCCGGAGTTCAAATCTCACTCTGGTCAGTTACGATAATCGGTTTTTCCGGGGTCGTAATGTTGATTAGAAAGAAGATTTGGCTCTACGAGGGTCTGACAAAGGAAAGCTTAGGCATTACAACCCCTATAGAAAAAAGAAATAAATACGCATCTAGCCCCCACAACTTATCTGCCATAATTATCAAGGAATACTCGGCCTTATTGCAGGAACCTCTGACATACTTAGTTAATCTGTCTTTCTCTCTTGGGGTTTTTCCTGACTGCTTTAAAGTGTCCACTAGTGTACCAATCCACAAGAAGAGCGATAGAACAAATTTGTTAAATTATAGACCGACTTCACTAACTTCACAAATGTAAAATATTTGGAATATTGCATGTTACAACGGCTAGCAAAACCGACAATCATGCAAACCACTTTTTGAAACGCTAAAATCTTAACTGTAGCTTCAATTTATATTCTAGAAGCTCTTAATCATTGCAATAAAAACAAACATTATTACGTTCAAAATAAAAACATAGACGACTACAAAACGTGAAGAGCATCTGAATTTCATTTGCCAAAATTTGAGTTATCTATTTCAAGCAGAGGACTAGAACACATGTGCAGGAAGCATTACAACAAAATTCCAAATGAATTTAAAATGCATACTAATTTGTTAGAGATATGCTATTGCGCAAAACATATTATAATATACATAGATGAGTTTTCGATTTCGTGAATTATATTGCAACTCCTGTTTAATTCATTTATTATTTTTATTAGTTATTATTGCTTCATTATCCTTATACTTAATTTTGGTTTTTTTTTTAATTTTCGTAAAATTTAATTTTAAGTTTCAGTATTGTATGTTTTCTCTTCTTTTGCTTTTGTAATGACTAATCTCTCTTTATCTGTTACGATATCTCGAATTATTCATTATTTATTGTATATTTTATGTCCAGTGTAGATTTACAATTTTGCGCGTTATTCCTAGAGGGAGCAATATCAATAGAAAGTGTTGGTAATGACAACACAACAACAATTCAGAATTAAAAAGAAAGAAAATACCATAGGTACTCAATCAATATTCGGGAAATACATCTGCTAGCCAGGTTTTAAAGTGTTTTGATGTAAGCTTTCCGGACGCCCAAAATGAAAACCAGCCCACGTTATTTGTATTATAAAAATAATTTGCATTATCTTTGAGACTATGTAATATATTTTATTTCTGATAAATAGAAAAAAAAAAATACAAAAAAGATGGTTTGCCAGACTGAAACAAACAGCAGCGCTTGCATCTTTTTTTTTTTTTGAAAAATCGATTGCAAAAAACTTTAGAAATTTTCTCCTAAGGATTCGGTAAGATACTTTATACCACATACTCTAATTCTAATAGATCCACATAATCATAGCATCACAGTAGCTAAATAGGTTACCAATTTCAATCACCTTTTTTTTCATTGTTGTGGAAGCCGTCCTCCAGGAGTCTCCAGAAAGATTGCAGCCTCTTTGCTTTTTGTACGTAATCTGGTATTCCTTTTACCCATTTAATTATGTCAACCATTGCAGTATACCATGTACTAATCTGAGGTCTCTGGCTAATTGATCCAAGGAATCCCCTGGGATTCATTTTTGGCTTGCAAAAATCCTGTCCTTTTGCTTCCAGAGCCACGCATTCACACAGAATCCGGTAAGCGCTCATCTGAGTACATGATCTATTGGTATCTCCAGTGTCGATCCCATTTTTCTGTAGGTGTACATTCAGAATATAGGATTCTGCTAGGAAATCTGCTACGGTGCGAAGGTGATTCCTACCGGCAGGTGTCCCCCTCCGATTTCGATGAAACTTAACAGATCGAAAGAGTACCTTAAAATAAGAGACACGTATTTTTTTTTTATCGGCGTATCCGCGCGATTTTGGGGTACAGCCCCCTCCAAAGTTTGGACGATTTTTCAATTTTTGCAAATATTTCTTAAATTATAACAGATATTAAATTTTCTTCTTAACATAATTTACAGCATATTGCATGGCCCTAAGGGTGGCGTCGTCCGTATTCGCAAAAAGTTTTTTTACATTTTTTCTTTTTCTTGTTCATCAAAAGAAGGCCGATTTTACATAAAATACGATGATGTATAACAAGTTTAGAAAATTAATAATGTAAAAATAGAAAAAAATAATAAAGCTTCAAAATTAATAAACTTGTCTATTGATATAAATCAAATGAACTATAACAGAAATAAGTTTTATCCTTAACATAATTTCCAGCATAATACATGGTCTCAAGGTAGATATCTTCATAAAATGCTAATAACGGGGGACGGGGTACCCCATACCGCCGCATTTTTTTAATAATGAGTTTATTCATTATTCATCAAAAAAAGATCGCTTTTACATAGAAAACAATGGTAATAAATTTGGAGGATTAATAATAAAAATAATTGCAATAATAATAATAATATAGTACATTAACAACAATTATTTGTTATCGTTACTCCGCTGCTCTCCTTACTTAAATATTTCTTAATTTAGAATTGTATCTACTCGACAAGCTATGGTCAAACCTTTCTATGCCTACTAACTTATACTATATACTATACGAAACTTTTATCGGTGGTACCAATATAAATCGTTTTATCAACTGCAGTTAGTGACTGCGTTTTATATATTTCCTTAATAAAATGTTATTCATTCTTAGAATACCATAATCCTTTAGTGCGTATATATGAACAAATTTGCTACACAGGACGAAGGATTAAATAATACATACATATATATTTTTTAATGTATTTCAAGTTTTTTCGTGCAATGTAGGTGTACACATGTAAGTATTCAATGGAGCATAAATATCACTAATGTAACGATTATAACATTTCGGAAACAATAGAACAGAATTAGAAAAACATCATAATGCTTATAAATGTTTAAATACATGACATACTGTAATGCGATTATTGGTATATATGTATTGCAGTAGCGAACAAGATTAATATACATACAGTAATTAGGTAAGCTATGTAAGTATTACAGTAGCGATAGCCTGTGTAAAAGTGTTTAAAATACAGATTTTGTTTGCACCATGAACACCGCACAATAGCTGGTTTATTGCAAATACTACACAAGGGTGTAGACTGCACATCTTTGTTAAAACAAAACTCTACAGGATTTTTAAAGGGCCCAGGTCTTTCCTCAACGTATCCACTCTTATACCAAGAGTGCTTCAATACGTAGAAAAATCTTGGGGAAGAAAACTGATTATGGGTTAGGGATATTTACGACCGCCATTGTGCGAAACTATAGGTACTGACCTACACTGCACAAAAAACGACTTCTAATGTTCTCATTTGGAATACTCGTCTTATATACCTATTTCCTAAATGCAGACGTGACCACTTAAACGTTCGTGGTTAATTACTATGTATTCGGGGATTTATTTTTATGATTAATATTAATATTAATATGATTAATCACCAGATCCCTTATCGCGTTAAATTTATAATGCAAATTACCAATTATATCTGAAGTGACTGAATAATTAATTAAACTCACGTATGCGTAGATAAGTGCATATCAAATTCATTACTATAGACACGTATATATATTTATTTTGAGTTATTATTGCTATTATTAATTTTCTAAATTTATTATACATCACCGTTTTCTATGTAAAAGCGATCTTTTTTTGATGAATAATGAATAAACTTATTATTAAAAAAAATGCGGCGATATGGGGTACCCCGTCCCCCGTTATTAGCTTTTTATGAGGATATCTACATTGAGAGCATGTATTATGCTGGAAATTATGTTAAGGATAAAAGCTTATTTCTGTTATAGTTCATTTGATTTATATCAATAGACAAGTTTATTAATTTTGAAGCTTTATTATTATTTTTCTATTTTTACAATTACTAATTTTCTAAACTTGTTATACATCATCGTATTCTATGTAAAATCGGCCTTCTTTTGACGAATAAGAAAAAGAAAAAATGTAAAAAAAATGGGAGTAGGGGGTACCCGGTCCCCCGTTATTAACTTTTGGCAAATACGGACGACGCCACCCTAAGGGCCATGCAATATGCTGCAAATTATGTTAAGAAAGAAAATTTAATTATCTGTAAACTTAGGAATATTTGCAAAAATTGAAAACGTCTTATTTTAAGGGTACCTTCTTTCATCTGTTAGTTTCATCAAAATTGAGGGGAACCCGCCGTTTCCTTGTGAAGTAGTTCTTAATTTATCACTTTTCAACATTGAATGTCAAGCATTGTTTCAGAATATAGCACTATTTTCACTGTCATTAACAAAAGAGAATTGCTTTGCACTATTTGTTCTGCGAAGTTAGGATTGAGGGGCAAATATACTCTTGAGGGGCATCTGAAAAGTACGGGGCATATTGAATACCAAGGAGGTATTTCACATGATAAATTTGTAATTGATTTATGCGCAGCTTTTCTTGGTGCCAATATCCCAATAAATAAATTACAGGATCCGCTTTTCCGTGGGTTTCTTAAAATTTTTGTTCCAAACAATTTACTGCTACTCCCGAGTAGGAGCAAGAAGAGCTCAAAAGACATTTTCCAAACGTGTTACATCTAACATAGTTTGTGCATGAAATACATCGCATTGCTGAGTTTATTCGTTAAGAATTTCCCGATGTTAATTCACTAATTAAATCATTTAAAAAGATTTTATTGAGAGCACCAACTAGGATAAAGTTATATAAAAAAAACGTGGCCGAATATACCTTTACCGCCGGAACTTGTATTAACACGATGGAGTACATGGTTAGAAACCGCATTTTTTATATCTAACACTTTCGTATTTTAAAATCTTTTATACTTATTAAAGTTAGAACGAGATACTTGCAGTGTTACAGCAGTCAAAGCATTAATTGTAAAAGAAGATTTAGTCGAGCAAATAGAATTTATTAATAAACTTTCTCAGACGTAACAAAAACGATTAAGTTTCTAGAAAACAAAAGTTCAACATTTAGTGGATCTCTTTAACAATTAGAATCATTGTTTAGTAATTTAAAAGGTATAAAGGGATCGATTGGCGAAAAGAATGCCGTTTTATAAAGAAATCCAGATTATGTGCTACTAAAAGAAAATTCTAATACTTTTACTACCCAATTGAAAGTCGATGCTTGGCTGACTAACACTCGCTAACGAACTGCACCCAACGTCCTCACTCTAGTAATAGTTCACTTGTAGGCGAAATTTCCCTGCAAATTGCCGCAAAGGTGGATGGTAGAAAAGCTGTCTCCCATTTTTGGAGCAATTTTCCCCACTTTTTTTAGTGCTCCATAAGAATTAAGATTTCCGGCACTAAAACAGCAAGAGAAGAACCTGCAAAACTAGACATAATCGTATTTGTAATTAGGACAGCTAAGAATATCCTCAAAAATAAGAAAGAAACATCATCGGCGTGTGTACGCAATATCGCTCCATTCGTAAGGACGAAACGTGACGTTCTCGAGAACCGAAAGCCCGCGTCCGCGCGACGATTCCATTCATTTATTTGCTCAGTTTATTTAGAGACACTTTAATATATTTAAGTGAGCTGTAAAATGCCCCGATCTCCGTCTATAAACGAAGCTATTTGTATTTGTGGTGCCGTCTCTGTCGCACGGCACACCGCCCGCCCGACTCTCTCGCTCGCCGGGCTCGTTATGCACGGTAGCATCTTAATTGCCATTTAAAATAACGTGGCTCTCTTCCTTTCTTTGTAATTTAAATTTAAACGATATAAACGGGGATGAGTCCGAAATAATGCGAGGAGCGGACGCGCCGCTGCCGCGACGACTTACGACGGGCCCGGTTTAAGGGCGCCCTTTCCGAGAAGCCGGCGCAGTCTCGTTATACATAAAAGTGGTCTTTTGTCAATTAGCTTTATTTATAATACCCTCTTTGTCTAGCTCAGCGGACGTACGCCATCTCCGTCCGGCGGAGCGGACGTCCTCTTCTCGCCCGCGTTGGATAGAAAGGGTCGACGTCGGAGCCCCTGCCTACCCCCGCCCCAATTGGGCAACGCCGTCGGTCCGAGATGATAGCTCATCTACAGCGCGCGCTCTTAGGCAAAGGCTAATTAAACCGTCCAAATTGCGTCGACTTGTTTAATTACGGAGCCAATTATTGTTCGTCCCGTTCTTCTTTCTATCGTCTCTTCTTCTCTTTTTCTGTTAGACTGTTCGTCTCATTTTTAATAGATGTAGACTGGAATGATAGGTAGGTAGATTTCACTAAGTTTTAATAATCTACACGTTATCTAAGTAATTCAATTACATCTTAGCTAAAATAATATTGGAAACGATAATACAGCAAGGACAAAAAAGGCAAAGATACAAACTATCGGACATTATATAAACCTCTACATTTATTCTACATCACCTTGAAGTAAACAAGGATACCACAAAGCTCTGGTGGTGTATAGAAACCTTACAGAAAAAAAAAACAAGATCCACCTCACAAAACCACTTTGGATCTATATACTTTTTATATGAAAATTTATGGAAAACTAAATAATTACAAATCATCCCAACCCCGTGCTCCACCTAAAAGGTTTTTTAAAAACTTTAAAACTACACGAGGCTACCTATTCTAAGTACTACATGGATTCCATAATAATTGAAATGTTCCTACTCTAACTAAATAATTTCCCTATGATTGTTAATAACAAAAATATAATACAGTAGCCTCGCGACCATATGAATACTACTTTTGTGGAATGATGAAATATGAGAAATGTGATTAGTTCACATAATCGCGAGTGTACTGTGAATCGGTCAGGTATCAGTTATTATTACTAGAGTTGGGTAAATTTGCCGGCGCGGCAGGTAGGGGAAGGTGGGGCAAGATGGGAACATTAAGCTTTAGAACACTGCATCAGGATTGCAAATTGATATACAAGGTTTTAAGTACGCTTGTTGTAATCTTTAAGCATTTATCTGTTGATGGATGAATTTACAATTTTTCGATGGTTACTCTTGATGTTGTGAGAAAATTTTGAAAAGAAATGTGTAAATACACCATCTTGCCCCACTATGAGGGCAAGATTGGGTTCCAGTTAAGAATGGGTCGTACCATAAATCTATGTAATAGGTAAAAAAAATAGATTCTTAAAACATTCTTAAAAACATGCAGGAACAAAGCTTAAACTCTTTAGAGCGGAACTACTTAAAATAAAAAAATACAATAACGATAAGAATATTAAACTTAATCTTCACAATTGAGACAATAGAAGACGAACTAATCCACGTTATTCGCACAGCCCTCCATGTACCCAACCTCGCCATCCATGGCATTGTATCAATACTTCCCCTTACAATACCAACATTGAGCGTCGTCTTCCTCAACAGAAGAACTTGATTATTTCCTTGACGTTTTCTAACAATCTATCTCTTTGCTTTCCTTACAAAATTCGGTTTCTTGATCTCTTCTGTTTTCTTCTTTGTCATTTTTTTCCTTTAACTCTCCCTCAGCACTTCTAGTTGCCTTAGGGATTCTCCAGACTTCTATTTTCTTGTAGCAGATTTTTATACGTAGTGCTTGAAAGGATTATTGTCTTTCCCTTGTCACGCTTTGATTGAACCTGTACTTTATTCCTAACATGAGAAATAGGCATTATGTCTTCGAGAAAGCATAATGGTATATCCAGGCATAACGGACCAGACTGAAGAGTGAGATAATGATGTCCCCATATTGCACCATACCAATAGCCCCATCTTGCCCCTTTGGGACATTTTCTGGTTATGATATAATAACATATTAAATATTTGAAATAAACAAATAACACACCTTAGAAAATAGAAGATCTGGGAAGAAGTGCCAGATATTGTTACTGATAGCCGTAAAAGCGTAGTATCCTTTTGCATTTTGAAGAGGTAGCCTCCACGTTGTTCTCTTAATACCGACAACCGTGCCCTGTTGCCTTTTTACACATCATGAATTTGTAGTTAAAGCAGGATAGACGTAACGATCTAAAAACAAACAAAACAACAGCAGCACCAATTTTAATACTTAACAATAACTTAATCCTAATTATTCTAATCAATAGTAATTAAATGAAAGATTTATATCGTTAGCGTCGGGGACCAATTTAACCTCTTAGCTAATTCCGTACGCGACTGCCACTCATCAGTGAGTGGACATTCAAATAAAACATACCCCACTGTATCTATCCCACCACGTTCACAATGTGAATCATTAACCCTCCTAATTCTACATAAATATGATTTAAAATTACCGTGACCCGTTATTAATTCGACCGCCTGGCACGACAAATTACAAATTACAGCGATACTGAGGCCACTGCGAAAGTTAACTGCTCTCTAAGGTGCAAAGAGACATATATATGAGCATTCCCATCAATTTCGTAAAAACTGGAGCCCGACACTATGCCCCAATCGGGATAAAATTTTATCTAGGAAAACTTTGCGTTGAGAAAAGACTTTCCAGAGATGAGACGGTTTCTTCATTTGGGGCTCCAGGTGGAACCCCAAGTGAAGAATCTATCTCAAATGCTTCACAATCAGTTTTTTTTTTTTTTAATTTGGGATAAAATCGCAATTTCACTTCGAAATAATGGATAATGTTCATTTTTACGCCAGAATTTGAATGGATGCCAAGATATGTGGCCGATTAATCACTAATTCTCACTTAATATGCTCTCTTTCTGGCCATGCGAGTGGTCATATTATTTTTAATTTTCTACATATACTCAGTGACATCAGAAATGTTACCCCCAGAAGGTATAACTTGTTCAACATTTTTTTGGCATCAGAATGACTATATTTAAAGCAAGCTATTGTAAGAATGTTATCTTTTTATCTTTGATAATTTGCAAACAAATTATCTCTTAGTTTTTTGTAAAGAAACCCGTTTATGGGAGCTAACTAGTACAAAAATGCTTAGTTATTGCGTCCATCTACGAGTGTTGAGCGTAACAAAATGCTTAGAGTTCGAAGACGTCAAAATTATCACCATGTTAATGACTTTGACAGGGGTAGACTTGGTGCCTATCAAGATATTGGTTTATCCTAACGCGAAATTGGCCGCCGTATTAATTGTGCGGCAATTACGGTAATGCGTGCGTGTCGTGTGTAGACAGAAGAAGGTAGAGGAAGACAATAGGTCTTTTTACCCGAGTTGCCTTCTTCGGGTTACACACGCCCATGGAAAAAAAAAACGATTGGGTTCAGGGTTTAATCTCCTGGAGGTGATCAAATCTGGTACAAGCCCCGAGATAGCATGTAAAAAAAACAGCTTTGTGAAAGAATTTACTACAACATTAGCAACAAGACCGAATGGGATCAAGACACGGATGGCTGCAAAATGGCTCAGAGAATTCGAAGAGGAATATATGGTCCTAGGACCAAATATTTAGAAAGCTTGGAGAAATAGTAGTACCTTTCAGGCGACAATGTACACTATTGAAGGATGCAAATTACTAAAAGCAAGAGATTATCATAATGTCTGATAGTCAAACAACCATTAGCTCTAAGGTAGTCTGGGAGTGCATAGAAAAATTAAACAAGCTAGGCAAGAAGAACAATACAACACTTCCGTGCGTTTCGAGACGCCCTAAAGTAAAATGAAACAAAATAACAGATATTACTGCAAAAAGTAGGGTGGAACATCATTCTTACGGCCAGAAACTTTTAGTGGGATAAGTAGTAGTACAATACTAAAAAAAAAAAAAAATTGAGCAAAGAAAATCCAATTATTGGGGAGGATCTCCACGAAATGAAGCTGGCTAAAACTCTTTTGGAAACCTATAACAAGAAACAAGAACAATATTCGTATGTTAACAGAGATCCTTTCAGGCCATTCAATTAAAAAGACATCTGAATCAGCTTCAGTATCTTTAAAAATTCCATGCCATAACGTTGGTTAGAAAATTATCAACTTATGTAATTTTACAATGTACGTTTTTTCAGTGCAAAATTATATTAAGTAATGTTGGAATTAACGGTAATGTTCAAATACATAACTATCAAAAAAGAAATAAAGCGTTACACCGCAAACACCAGATCTATTTAATTTTGTTAAATCATAATTTTCGGTAAAGATTCTTTTGTACCTTTTAACATTGCCGGTGCTAAATTAATCATAGGAAGGAATCCTATTAATTAGTGAGTGTATATTAATTAACGTGGAAAAACAACAAAAAAAAGAACATTACAAACACTTTTTAGGGTATAATCAGGTAATACGTCGGAGAAAAAAAAACGAAATTAGAGGCTATTAAACTAAATCTTAGGCATCGCATCGCCTGGTTTAATAAGGAATATGGGCGGTCAAATTCGGCCGCAGATAATTAAATTCTACCGCGTAAAGAGAGAAAAAAACCACGAGGTATCGGAACTAGTAAAGGATAGAAAGTAGCCGGGAACTGTGCCCGAGAAAGACGGCGACGCCATAAGACCGTCGGGCTAGAAGTTAACCTCTAATAGCATTAAAAATATAATAAACACGTGACGATCTTAATTAAGTTGATTACAAACATTAAGAGTTCATCACTCAATAGCAGATGTTTTACAGCGTTGGATGTTACCACCTACTTTAATCACGCTTACCAATTTTCAACTTATAAATTATACATACCATATCTCGGTCTCAGTATTCACCATAACGTACATATTAGCTTGCCGCTCATAGGTCTTCTGTCTCTCTTCAGAGGCCGCTGTATTTTTCTCGTAAATTCGTGACGATCTGGTCGCTAATATATCATATACGGCGGCATGCGTGCGTGGGTGTGATTTACCAAATATGCATGTTCTGAATATTACCATCAATAACTTTGTCCAGGAATAATTACCAAAATATTTTTCATAGAAATAAATCAATTTTCTCCTGCCCTTCTGTCTGATTCAGATCTTAATTATCTAAGGCTCTTGTGCACTCCACTACAACCAATTATCTTTTTCGTTGAGAAATACCTTAAAAGCTAATTCATTCTAAACAAAAAATATTGCTGATAATGTCTGTGCCTACCGTGTTCTTGGCAATTATTTATTATTCTTCTTTTACACTATGACATTTACGCCTGTTGCAGTTAAATTTGCTTCTGGATGTAAACAATAATCACTGAAAGCATGTATGATCGATTCTCCATTAGCTCCAAATCCTCACTGTATCATTGCATTTAAGAAAATTACCCTCTTGTGCACCGCAGTGTTTTCCAGATAAAGAGAATACCAATGTCCAACGTTCCGCTTTATTTTTATCATCACGATATGGATGAATTAACGTGACATTAAACCGTTATTAACATACCATGCTTTGAATTACTTAAAGTCTGCAGTTGGTATCTCCAGTGTTGATCCCAATCTTCTGTAGGTGTTCGTTCAATATACAATGTCCTGCTAGGAAAGCTGCTACTATGCGAAGATGATTCCTTCTAAGCTGCAATAGTTCTTCAGCACTCTTCTTTGATGGTACCTGAATAAAGACCTTTCCATGAATTAGCCTGGTTTTATTATTCCATTCTTCTTTGTGTTTTTCTTTGACCCAACTACTTACATGTTCTCGTGCTGCGTTTTTAAACACTTCTAGGTTAGGGTCCAATACTTCATTTTAACCTCCATGCTTTTCCATGAGCTCTTCTAGCCACCATGACTGTTGTTTTTGCCTTGGTTTTTTTTAATACCGCTGTCGATTCCAAGTAAGCTTGGCATCTAGGATGACACCAAGCTGTTTCACTTCCTCTAACAGCTTTATTTCATCACTTCGGAGTTTTAGGGGTCCAAGACCATCTAAGTTCCTATTCGTTCCCTATTTTATTCCCAGTGATTTGATCTCCAGTGATCGGTCAGTATTCTTTCTAGCACTTTAACAGTCTTCCAGTTATTTTTAAATTCCGACATTTATTTCTTTAAAAACTGTTTTTTTTTTCTGCAGTCTAGTCACTTTCTCTACCAATCCTCTGACTCATGTGCATTCATTCGTTCGGGAATTTTAAGCTTTATGACTTGGTAATGTCGAAAACTATAACCAGATCATTTACTGCCTCGCTTTCCTTGACAGCCGTATGGTTGGGCAGCTAGGTCAATGCTGTGTTGCCTTGGATATTACTTCATTTGAGGCGCTTTTGCTGTACCAAACCAGTTTACAATCAAGAAAGTGTTTAAATCAGATGTATTAAAGGGAAAATATTTAATAACAGTTTTCGAGAATCTGTTATGGATGCACTAAATAATAGTTTTTCTTTTTACGATTTATAAAACATTTTTATTCCCCTATATTTACTACTAAATATTCAAGTGTTTTACTTCCTACTTCAATTCCATCAAAACTATTTTCTTTTCTATCCCTTGTAATTATTTAGCATTACACATGTATTTTAATTTTATTTTTGATTTATCTAGGAGATAAATTATCGTCGTGTCGCCTTTCCAAAATTTATTGCCTATAATAATTCGCAAGGACGTAACTGAATATTTATAAAGTAAAGTTATTGTTACCTATAAATTTTTATATTCATTTATGGGATATTTTTCACATTAATCACATTACAAATACTTTGAAATGAGTGCTTTTAAAACTTACATTTACAATATCTATACATATATATTTGCATATAAAATACAATAGATGCGCTTTTATTTGCAATTGTTTAGTGAATGACGAGGTAATAAATAATGAAAAAGTCAACACTAACAAAGCATTTTTTATCCCACACCTAGTTTCGATATACACAATACGAATATTTCATAAAATTTACCATCAGACACACACACACATACATGCAAAAGCGCAATTACAGAAGAACATCGCACAGAGTCGTATTAAAACAGATGGACCACAAAACGTTGGGCAAAATTTTATACAACAAAGTATGTTTGCACAATGTTTAGTAAATAAATGTCTAGGAAATGTTATTTTTTTATGAAAATAAAGCCTCTCTCCACATGTAAATTCAAATACAATCTGCAGACTCTAGTATTTACGAAACCATAATACGCTCCTGTGCCGTCAGACACGAAACACATGCTTCCATGTGCGCATCATACATTAACCCATACGACACGCATCCGCGAGCATTCGCCCTAATCCTCCAATTCAGACTTCTTCACCGTGTAAGTTGATTATAAGCATAATTAATGGCCGGCAATAGCGCATGAATAGAACATAATAAGCTCTAGTTAAACAATTAAAGGCTCATAAATCCGTAAATCGGATTCGGGAGAGCCAGAGAATTTAATAAATAAGTAATCCTCCGGTTCACGCCGACGCAGAACAACAACATAACTCAAACCCGCCGTAAATAACGTTACTAATTTTCTGCTTTCGAATTTATACGCGCGAACCTCGAATGCTGTACGTCACCTACAGGTGGCACTGAAGTATGCGGGATATTGATATTACATACTATGCCATTACAACATACCACCATAATATTACAAAGTGAATAAATAAATACATAAATGTAGTATCAACTTACTTTAGTAAAATATATTTTATAATAATAAAAATATGTCAACTATTTCCGGGGAATGAATAATTTATTGGCCAAAGTTACATGTGTCGAAATAAATAAATAACAAGACAAGAAAAAAAATATTTTTTTTTTTGCTTCGATCAACGATCATTCTCAGACAAAAAAGTCAAAACTTTGTTTAGTAGAAATGATGTGTCAGTAAACTATTATAATGTGATGAGAGAAAAATCTTAAGTTAAAATCAACAATTAAAGTCATTGCGATATCCGTTGACATTGGAATTCATAAAATATTCTCATAGTACACATTTAAAGAGTAGGTGCATTGATTAAGTCCTGCGGGACACCACAAATACCTTATTGCTTGCTATTTTTTCCAACACATATTATTTTAAGTATTACGTTTTAAACTAGTATGGATACATGGTAAAATAGAGAGATTTACTACTTCAAGGTAACATTGGAAGTATTGTGAATATATGATTAAAGGAGACCAATGTGGTGCCAACTTCAGGCACCAATTAATCCTCTAGTTATTTCAAATGCTATTTCCTTGGCTTTGTTGTATGCAGTGATCATAAAACCTCTTTCTAAATTCGTATTGGTCTTCTGATAATCCTCCATGCGGTTGTATCTCTTATCTCAAGCGGATAAGTAAATTCTAAGTTCTAGTTATTTTCCTAGGCTACCGAGTATGCACACATACCACTCGGTATTTTGTTGCCTCCTAGATGAAACTCTTTTTTTAGTGAATTACAACTACTAAAGGAATACATATCTTCTTATCTCCACGGTTTTCTGTGTTCCATGTAATTCAATAATCATATTGACGAGCCCAGCAGTAGACTAAACGCAACTTAATCCTTTTAGACGTTCATAGAATAAATCCGTTTCACATGCGATTGTCATGTTATATCTGTCAAAGGCTCTGGAAGTCTAGGCTTATCTGTACAAATCGAAAGAATGTAACCTTAATAAAAACCTGAAACCTAAAATGGCGGCTACTACATTCTACTGATAGGAGGTATATATAAAACTGACTCAGAAAGGGGTCAAAGCTTTTAGTCCGAACTGGTGCTTTCTTTAGCATTACCGAAACGAAATTACAAAGCCCAGTTTTGGATAAGTAAAGTAAGTCCAAGGAGTGGTAGCAAAAACCACTTAGACAAAGACAAACAGAACAATTCTTAGAGAAACAAATATCTAAATTTACGAAAGACCTACTAATTGTAGTTTGTTTTTTTGTGGGGCCATCTGACATGGAGGCTCTGAAAACACTACAGTCTCTTGGCTTTTTGTATTTAGTCTGCCCATTAAATTAAATCAGCCATTACAGTATGTTAGTACCCTTTACTAGTCTGTACACAACTCTGACTAGTTGATCAAACTTATGGTGGGATTCTGCGCATATTTGTAGCGTCAATAAGATTATGTGTAAGACTGCAAGCAGGTATCACAAATGCTTACAGATTTACAGATAACCTTACAGACGCTAGGGATACGCACAGATTCTCAGTATAATTCTCTGACGTCATATTTAGCTTATTAAAAACCGCCTGCCTTTTCTGCCCCAGAGCCTGACATTCACACAGAATGGGACAAGCGCTCTCTGTCATTCCATTACGCAGTCTATAATTAATTGATCCCAATTTTTCTATAAGTATGCTTTCAATGTGTACTGTTCAGTTACAAGAGCTGTTACGGTGCGAATGTGATTCCTATTTAGCTACAGTAGTTCTTCAAAAAAGAAGACTGAAGAACTACTTCTGTGGGAGTTGTCTGACATGGAGTCTCAGAAAATACTACAGTCTCTTGAGTTTTTGTATTCAATCTCCCATTTTTTTTTTACCAATGAAATTAAATTCTGTGTAATACACAGCTCGAGGAGCCCCAAAACAAAGAACTACGTAAATGCTCGCTCTCGACAATGATAAGTCCAATTTAGAAGGCAAAATTATAGAGCCCTATCTATGAGATAAAGGGTACCACAATAGATCTGAAAAGATTGCACTGAAATACAGGTCCTTATGACCACCTCAGCCATAATCCAATCTAATTTAACATGGAGTCCGTATATGAAGATAATACATTTCGTATACTAGGCTTGTATAGGTACACTGTTGAAAATTTTAACACTTTTTGACTAATTTAATTGTCAGGAGAGGTCCACACTCCTTTCGTGTTATTTTGTCGAGAACTATAGAAGTTTAAATTTGACGAGCAAAGATAGTCAAGTATTGTCTATTGCTAAGGGGTTATTTTGTCCAACTGACACGTGGAATTATAAAATACTTCTAGTCACATTTTATTTGATCTAGACTAGACAAATTTACTAGCTGTTTAACTAAATGAATGCGATCTATTGGGTGTTTTAACACCATTTTCTAAACACAACGTCTTTTTAATATGCAACTCCTATTTCTTACTGCTATAATATTCTCTCTTTAAGACGTTTTCTCAATTATAAATATGCAAAACCACTCATTCACAAGTTTTGGTTTCAACTAAACGTACCATTTTTGAAATGATTTTTTTGAGAACCATTATAAAATTAAGTGAATGTTTATGCTATTTGATTCAAGTCTAAACTAATTGCGTAAATAGATGTTCCCAATACATCTTTAAGATGTTGAAATTTTTTATGCCCACTGGAATTAACGTTTAATAACACGAGGTTACACTTTGCAAGTCAGTCACATTGGTGGTTTGTTTGGATATGTTAATACGGAGAATCAAACACGAAAACATAAACGTGCTATGCAGGTGGTGCGTATAATGCAATACTGTATGAGATAGGTGGGGTTTCTATATTTCTATCCGAGGGAAAAATTCTGATTGGCTGACGCTTCTGAATGTCTAGAAAAATAGTCAATCCTCATATCTGAACAAAGAATTCACACGAAATTCTAGTAATTTCTTTTCTATTAAATACGCGTAGTCAACTCGTCTGGCAAAGTTTGGAAAAATCAACACTAAAATATTTGACTAGCGCAAAATTAACGCCAACACCGCAATATTTTCAACAGTGTATGCGTTTGGGTTTCGATCCAACGATGACTATTTGCGACTACCCTGTAGCACTAGTTGTGAATCGACGACTTTTACGAATGCCACCGGCAAGGAGAGGAGTCTGGAACCGCGTCCGACAATCAATTAAAGAAATCCGACCGAGCGAACACCTAAATAACACCCGGGCTCGGACGGGACAGCCGGCCATTCATCACACCACACAAATCTATATAATCCGATATTTATACCGTCATTATAAATAAATTATTCACTCGACGCGCGAGTGTCGCCCTCTGTGCGCTTATTAGGGGCCTTATTCGAGCACAATTAGGACGTGTCCGGCCGCACAGCTCCAATGGTACCTTAATGAACTATAAATATCGCGTTCACAATGCGTTATATCGCTTATTAGTGTGTGGGTACAATATATTAATACGTTTCGTATTCGCTCGCCGTCGCTTGCCGTATTCCTATACATTCCCCACATGTGAGATGTGCAAGCTATGCGCACACTATAGTAAGCATATATTCGAGACGACTTGTTCCAGCGGTTGTCAAAAGCTTTGTTCTTCTGGAATACAAAATGTGAACGTATAAAGTTCTGCTGTACCTGCACAAAAGAGTTAAGTATAGACTAATTTTATAGTTAACTGCGAGGGGAATCTTAAATTAGTGAGATATGCCTAAATAGAAGAATATTTCTTTATTTTGTTTTTATTTTTCACATATAGTTTTATTGCATGTCTGTATTAATTTTTCTAAATCTTTGAACAAAGAATTACCTGATTCTCTCCCGAAACATTCATTTGCGATGGCTTCCAATCACGTTTCGCCCTCTTAACGTCTTCTTCAAATGCCCTTTTTCACGTGAGGAAAATAAGAAGTAGTCACTAGAAGCCACGTCAAGACCGTTATGATGGATGGTTAAATTCTTTATGATTCTTCAAGATTCATGCCATAGCAGGTAAAAAAACGCTTTCCTTGTGAAAATGATCATGAAGAAAAACAACTCCTCTTGCCAACATTCCCCGAATTGTTGTTCTCTGGTCTCCCCTAAACAAGTAAAAATGTATCCATTGATTCCACAATCGACGCGAAATACTTTTGATAAGTTGTACGGTTTCGGAGGATTCAACGCGCGCTGACTTTTAACATTCCAAGGTGTTCATGAAGAATTCAGAATGCGGTCGCTGAACATTTTTGTTATCTCCTTTGGTTTTTTTCTTTTTCAGGGTAGTTAGCCTAATCAATTAATTGCTTATCAAACATCCCCGTAGAGATTAATCTTCCTCTTAATCAGAATAAATAACGCAGTCGAATGTAACCATAGAACTTAAAAAGATCGCCAAAATAAACTCCAACAAAAAGAAGACAAAGGCTGGGAAAAGATTACACCATTCATATATTTACAAAAACTATACAGTATTTATTATCTTCAACAGATTACGACGACATTATTTAGTAATATCATCACTTGCTACCGCCGCGAACTGTAAGCTAAAATTAACGAAAATCTTGAACGCCAAACTTACCTTTTGTCGCTCAACAGCTACGGCAAGCGGGAGTAAATTCCTGGTGACGGTGTATCTGCTGCAGCAAGAGCAATATGCTGACGGCGTAACTCGATGGAGACAGGGGTGGACTATATTAAGATGTTGGTTTAGATGGGCGCCAAGGTTTGGATAAAGTACCGAAGCATACGAAATTTAATAACAAACCTCAAGAGCCGCAAAGTTACCGCAATAGGTAGGTATGAACAACGGTGATCACTAGCAGTGGGTAGCCCAAATAACGATGGTACAGCAACGGTGGCTACTAACAGCGCGTGTTTCAAACAACGGGCAGTACCAACAACGTGTGGCACAAACAACCTTGTTGCTGTTATAATACAAATCACTTCTTCTAAATCCTCACAAGGAGTGATGAAGTGAATTCACGAATATTCGAGCACAAAACTAATATCCCTTCAAATATACTTAATCCAAAACTTCACACAACACAACAGATTCTGTGATTTGAATAGGGTCAAAATGACTATACGTCTACACGCGACCAAGTTTGTCTAAAAAGTGGTGAAGCTGGAAGGACGCTTCTGCATCGGAAGTCAAATACGCTGATAGCCTATCTGATCCGGACATGCGGAACTAGTTTCCTACTCGAATACGTTCAGATTAATGCGCTAACTTCAAATTGAACCGTAACACACTGTATGCTTGAAGACACTCTTAACTCTTTAAAATAAGACATGACAAGAATCGTTCAAAAATATTCATAACTTCCTGAAAAAAAAACATAAAGATCTAGATACATCTCTCGGACACGACACAAGACACATTTTAAATTTTAATTTACATGGTATTCTTCTCTTTCACAATATTTAGAAAATCTCGACGACACTTTTTACAATGAGGACGATGCTATAACTATTATGACAATGATGTCTGTGGGAAAAGACCAAAAAAAGGTCATTGCGCTGAAGAGCTGCTGAAATAAATGGTGTCTATACTTTATTACAAAGAATCTTTAAGGCGGACAAAATTTATTCATATAAACCCCAATTTAGGCATTGTTTAGAAATTAGAGACCGTGCATTTAGAAAATCTCGACGACACTTTTTAATTGTTACAATGAGACGTTTTAGAAGTAGCCTGAAGATGACCATTACAGGCCGAAATATGTAGCTTAATCAAGAATATCAAATAAATTGAATGGAACGAATTGAATTATTTTAATTATTCTTCCATTATAAAATGTTATTAAATGAGTTTGTATCATATCCAATATGTCTTTGCAGTATAATTTTAGCGATTATTAGGGATGCCAGCTGTTTCGATAATATTTGACGGCGCCAGCGTGGGTTTATGGAGTAATTAGTTAAAATCCATGGGTTATGCGATATTGGTAAGTTTCGCAACTTGATCTACGAAAACGCACTTTCGTATGTGATCATGGAAAGCATCTATAAAATTTATTTGGAGGGTAATCATTTAATATCCTAGCAGGCATTATATACAGATATAAATTATAAAGCTTTTATTTTGTAACAGTTTAATATTTTTATTTTGGAAGAGGTTATGGTTTTTTCTTTTAAATCTAATTAACTGATCTAGTTTGTACGCATAGCTTCTGGTGTTTTACTGACATATATCGTATCACGCGTCTGTCATGCATTTACTTTCGCTATCCTCACTAAATACAAACATCGCCTAACTGCATATAAGAATGGTTATTTCTGTGTCAATAAACTATTTCAACCAGTGTTTAATATCGTTTTAAAAATAAGTATCACCATTTTGTCTTTTACTTGGTTCAATTTAAGCAAAAGAAGTTAAAGTGTCCAGCCCACAAGTCCAATCCACTAATATTTCTAAGGAGTCTATCAAGAATTTCAAACAGAAACAACCATTAAATTTAACTCCGACCGTTTGATAACCACTGGTATTCAGTTCACACGTAGCAAAGATACCCACTACGTCACATAATAGACAAACGCAAGCGTACAATTCAAACCAAATTATGGTAATCCCCGGAATAGTCATAATTCCTCCACACATGTGCTGTTATAATAATGCTGATTTCCTTTTTTGACACTCTCGCGAGTTTAGCTAGCGGCCGTCTGGCAACGGCTAGGCCATTATATCACTACCACGAAGCACTCCGGGCTTCGACATTCTCTGTAACGGTCAATTAAATTGACCTATGCGATGCGTCCGATGTGTATTCACGTGCGTTTTACATTCAAGAGGAAATGTGGAGATGTGTTTGTTTGCCGGTGCGAATATCTCGAAGCACTATCCACAAACAGATTCACCTGGCGTTAAAATTAAACAGGAAAAGGTTAATAAATCAAGGCTTTCATGATGAAATTAGAATTCAACCACAAATTTACTCCTTCAACCATCCGATTCACAGACGGTATATTTTCCAGAACTATTCTTTTGTATTTGGAAATAATAAAATTTGTAAAGCTTTGTGGTGAACATTACTTTTTACATTTCATTAAGGAAAGCCTAAAAATAGTCGTGTTGACCAAAACATGTAGTAGCTTTGAAGATTTTTGCCAAATAGATATAGAATGGAATCAGCAACATATACTATTTAGTTCAGTTCATTAATATACAGAGTGTAAACTAATGCGGTTTCCAATTTCCCGTTTTCCGAAATAATGGTAATATTTACATTTTCTTTGCAGGAAAAGGTCAATTCCAGAAATCTTCAATTTTATAGCCTAGTGACAAATGTCATAAAATCCATTCTGTCATCATAGTGAATATACATAAATAAAAAGATGCTAACATTAAATAAAATTAATTTATCTAATTAAATGCTATGGCATAGGAAGTGTTTTATTTAAATAAAATTAAAATTAAAAAATAATAAAAAAATTAGAAGTGTCGAAAACGACATAGATATTCGTGAAACTTGAATCTAAATTTTAATCGTTATTAGTTAGTCATGAATATTTTAAGTATTGTATTGCAGAACCAAGAGATAATTAGCAGTGGCGGCTGGTATTAAAGGGCACAAGGGCACGTGCCCACCCGACAACCAAGATAAACACAGAAAGAAATTACGTGTACGTATGTAATTCAGCGCATTATTTTATTTTAATATTTTTACGTATTTTCATAACGATGGTATCAAAGTTTCGTTTCACACCATAAACACTAGCGCATGTGGCAATGCTCAAAACTATGTTCCGGGGCACTATTTTACCTATTTCGAGTATGAATCGCTCAGCTCCACTTATCTTCGTCATATGCGTTTATACGGTCCCTTTGGGGCACGCAATTCCGTGTCTCCAGTTAACGTCTTGCATTCATTGCGACTGCATTGTTTTCGACGCGTACCCGCGCATGTGTGATTTCAAAGTGACGTTTATTATTAATGATGGAAGTTAATTGTGTGCAAAATCTTAAAAAAAAAAACCTTCTCATTTGAGGAAAAACTTTTAATTAAGATAAAAGGAAGCCCTATTCCTGATCTTCAAATAAACTACACTTTGACAAGTAAAACTCGAATTTACAATAGAGTATTCAATAAATATATATATATATATGAAAAATACGAGTGGATGTGCGGATGTTCACTAAAAAATAAACTATTTTGTTTTATCTGCTTAATTTTTAAGAAAGAGGTTAGTGTGTGGAATAAACAAGGGTTAAATAATTTAAAGCATATCGCAGAGAGGGCAAAGAAACACGAAAATTCCGTTTCTCACATGAATATGCGTCCACTTTGCCTATAATACTAAAATTCAGTATTTTAGGCAAAGTGGACTTACATGTGGACAGTGAACAGTGCTTATTTGCGACATAAAATTAAGTACAACGAAGATGTGGAAAAAAAAATTCAAAAATCATATTTTGTATAAGTTAATTATGTGTATAAAAAACTGTGAAATCTTATCCTATATTAGACAGTGTAAAAGTGAAAAGTGAACTTTCAGTAATTTATGAGCGCGATGACATTTATGACGTAGGTGTAGGTGGTGTTTTGCCACCTTTAGTTTTCATAACAGACAACAACCTGAAAAAGCTTTTGGCGGAAACATACAAACTATTTGTACAATGTCCATGTGGACAACAGAATGTGAACGATGTTTTCCACCCTACAACACATTCAAACTTTTCTGAGAAGCATAATGTCAAGGCAAGTTTTTATTTTGTGCCCACCCACTTTCATAACTCATGAGCCGCCTCTGGTAATTAGGATAAAATTAAAAATTCAATTCAAAATACATTAACTTCAAATTAATTTATTTGCGGAATACTCCATAATAAAAAAATATTTTTGAAAAGGAATCACAAAAGATTCGAATCCTAAAATATAAAATGTAAATTTTGTAAACAAAAGGCAGTATTTTCTAAAGAAGAAAGAAGAGTTCTGTGTGAGCAAAATTATATGTGTGATTTTCATTATGTCATGTGTTTTTTCAAAAGAGGTAACGTTGTTTGTGTACTTCAGACGATCTTCCAAATGTTTGGTGTATCCTCTGTACACATCATCGCAGTCACAACAACGAATTTTATTGTGACCGTTTACATGAATTATTATAATGGTTGTCCTAATTTCTAAATCATGGTAATGAGTTTTTAGGAAACCTGATAGTTTTTTTTTTTTGTAAAATTTGCTTTACTTATGAGAGGATATCTAGTCGATACATAGGTCTACAAGTAAAATAACAACACAAAGTTTTAAGATTGCTTTGATGTAAAATCAATTAACTACCGGAGAAAGTTGATTTATAATTTAGTTAAAATTTTGTTTTTATTAACTCACATAATTCCCGTGTGCCTTAAAGCCGAGTACCTTAAAGATCTCGACTATTACTTAAAGTTGGTAGTTCGAATCTTGCTCTAGCCAATTACAGTAGCCGTTTTTAGGAAGGAGATTTGGCTCTGCAGAGACGCCTGATTTAAGCTTTATCTAAAAAAGTGAACACAGATTAGTGTAAACTCGAGAAAATTTATTTTGTAAATTTCTTTCTTTCTTTGTAGTAAAAGTAAATTGAGGTGGAAATATGTATATAATGCAGTAATCTATTTAACGTCTAGAAAATGTAGGTGTGAAATTCAGCTTTGAAATTAATCATTTTCAAGATCTAATACAAGTTCAGCGTGATTACTTGACATGATATTAGCACTACTAAAAATAACAATACTAATATTTATTGACAATATTCCAAGCTAATTTGTGGTCAAAAAGAAAATTAAATAGAAACAGTGCGTCATTTTAAAGAATAATTTGCGGTCGACACAATTATTACTAACTTATCACTCGAACAAATGGCTCAACGCTTTAATAGTACTAAATATTAATGCTGGTGATATCCACTTACTTGGCTGCAAGTAAGTCCATTTTGTACACCAGGATTTTTTGCAGCTGGATTGAACCAAATTACATAAAAATGATTACACTGATTTCAAATCCTCATGTTTCCCATCACCCTGTATACGATCGTGCAGACGTAACATGCGACGTTGTTGTGCGCACAATGCAATTAAAGTCCTATTGACTTTCGGAAATATTCCCGATCTGGACAGCGAACCGATTGTTAGGCAATTAGGGGTTATTTTACGCCGTTGGACAATGCTCTCGTTCATTCATTAGTGGGTCCGCATCAGAATCGCACCTGGGCCAGTAGAGGGCACATCTTTCCGCCGCCGACCGCCTACACGTTTGGCATCGAATATTGGACGCGGTCGCCCCTTGAATCGGACAGTAATTTGTTGGTATTGTTGCGATGGTAAAAGCCAACAATATTTTTTGAATTGTTGCCATTGATTTGGGTAGTTGATCGAGGGCACTGCAGTGTAATTAATTATAAAATAAAAAACACCACTTGCATCTAATAAATATGGATAAATAAGAATTTCCATGCACAAAGAAGAGTAAAGATTTTAAATAGATTACACATAAAACTATCTTAATGATACCACGAGACGCCGCAAATACCACTACAAGAAAAACTAGAAAGGGCAGAATTGAGGGAATCTTTGATATTTCGAAGTCCAGTTTTGGTGACCTAGATTAGATTCTGTCACATATTCTTTACTTGTTTACCACAAATTTCAGCTTATTTGTATAAGGTTATTAAGGTGTCTGCCATTACCTGCTGTCCGTGACTCCCACACCCTCCCCTACAAAGCGCAAACAAACATTTTTGGACCCTGAAATTAACAATTTTAAGTGTTGATATACGTTGATATACACTTTTTATAAATACTCCTCGCATCTCAGTCACTAAAATATGCTCTCGCGTATTTATAACTACCACTGGTTCCTTATTTCTCCCAATTTTATTTATTCCAATGCACTTCCTCTAGAAATTGTGTGCGTACATTGTGGATCTAATATATAATATGATAATGGTATTATACTTCTCACAATTCGGAGTTTCATTCTTAGGTTTACAGCTTGCTATTCATTTTTAAGTTCATTCCTTTGTTCGCGAAAACTCGTATCCTTTTGCGCATGCCACGTGCAACTGACCATGGCCGTCGCAAGTAAGCAAACAGCTCGTGCAATAAAAGGTTATCTATTCATAGTGTTCATTATGTCTTTGGTTGATAATGGGAATCTCTGTGCCTCCTAAAAATCGTCCCGAAATAATAAAATCTTGTGTAGCGCGAAGTGATCAGATATTCATGTGTCTACTTCTTCTTATATAGATAGTAGTGTTATTGTCTGCAATTATATCAGACGCATATATCCACTTTTTACAATAAATTTTTATAACGCGTTGCCCACCTCTAGCTTTATTCATCGGCGAACTTTACCGATGAAATGAACCGATAGACGACATTCTTGCCAGTTTGTGTGTGATTGTTGTGTAGCTTGTGTGATTTCAATAATTTTTAAATTGGGGTAACATCAACTTTTTTTTTTTACATAATCAAAATAAAATTACGTTTCAATTTATATCTACATAATTTAAGAAACTGTATTTATATTTTTACTTTATTAACTTCGTTTAAAAATAAATGCTTTGTTCGCTTATACATTTTCTTAGTGTTACCTTAAATCGTATGGATTTATTTTAAGTTTCTTCTTTCTTGTTCGACAACTTAATTTCCACTCCTTATTTGATAACATTTATGTAGATTTGTATATTTGATACAAATGTTAATCGAAAGTGTGTTCCATTGAAGGGGCATGCTAGCTGCAGTAGATAAAGCTATTTCCAGCAAAATGCTTGTGACTTTCAAGCCTTATATACATGATCATAATTACGGAAAATAGTGTAAGAAAGTTTTTAATAGAGAAAATACTTTTTGGCTCTAAATAGAAATAAAAAATAAAATTAATATCACAATTTTCATTGTGTAATATCCTCTCCGCATGCAAGAATTGCGGAATACCCGGTGTAGTACTATATTTTACATTATAGGTAAGTATCGATGCATAGCGTTAGCATATGATATATTATATTATTACTTATTATCTACTATTTTAACTAATATTACTTTAATACAAAATAACATTATAAGCATTACACGATTATATAGTAAGTTTGAGCATCATGCATTGCACACAGTAAAATATTACATTACAGAAATTACAATAAAAATTTTAACCGTTATTATCAAAAATTATCAGTGCTATTGGACATTTATATTAACAATTAATAGCATGAATGCTAAAATTAAAAAATACAAGTATATACACTTTCTCTACTACACGTTAATAAACACTATTAACAGAAGTTTATTATATAAATTTGTATTTAGTCTCTGTATCTTGCTAAGTTCAGTTATAGTAGTTCGCTGTTACACCTTTATCCACCTACCAGAGATGCATAATTGGTCATAAATCTGACCATCGTCATATATGTCCAGTACATCACGTTATGTCTTAACCCCCATATTTTTTCATGAGCACTTCTAGCCAACGTGAGTATTATTTCGGCCCTGGGCTTGAATAACTTACATCAACAACATTCTTTTGCACCCACATATTTTTGAATCGTTCACACTTGCAAAAATTATTTACTGTAACCAATTTGTAGTAGTTTGTTTGCAGGTCAGATGAAGGCTTTAGAAATTTGTCTAAAAATTTAACGCTAAGTATTTTGTAGTTCCTATAACCTTTCAACACACACCACTTTAATCATCGCAAATATCTTGGTTTATTTCAAATATAACATGTCAGCGTGCTAATTCGAAACTGCACCATACGAAGCACGATAATTTTAATACCAGGTGTTCCAATATCGTTTCCTTTTCTTCTCATTTAAATCGGAAATTACCGGGAATCGTGTGTTAATGTTGCAGCAGTATCAACGACTTAATAAGGCAGCATGTGTCGAAAACGTCCGTCGACCGAACAAATCGATAATTTTAAATAAATTGGATCACGTTATGCGCCCACGACACGTCACCTTCCACCGAGGAACCCGGTCATTAGCGTCGGCAAGGCGTGATCGAGAACGCAGGGTTGGGCACATTAACAACTCCTTTTCGTAAGCGGAGAGCGCTAGAGGTCGTGACCAAATTATGAATAATCATTAATTAGTGGCGATTCGAAATTGAGGTGTCTACGCAGCCGAAAATCGCCCGAACACCGAGACGTGAACGAACAGAAATTGTGAGCTCGAAGTTTTGGATTCGTTATGAGAAAGTTTCTATTAAATGATTTTACGTTATTAGCCGAGCTTTTAAGAAAATTAAATCCTTTTGACGACATTTCAATTGTGTTCTCACGAAACACTTTCAGGAAAGATGCATCTTCCCTGAAAATGATGAGATGGGGATGGTCTGAATAAGGGGGAAACAATGGACAGGTTTAAATTTTTATAACACTCCAAAAAAAAAAAAAACCTTTGCAGTCTTATTGCGAACGTGAACATTTGTATACCAGTAATGCTTAGTGTGTACTTACTATCTAGTACTAACTTAAAATCGAGATGGAAAAAAATTGAAAAAAAAATACATGTAATTCATACATTTCAAACAAAAGTAAGGCCGGGAACACATTATTCTGACGGTTGTGTTGTGATATGTTGCAATGCGTTATGTTGTGACGTGTCGTAAACATATTTTTCTGATGCATTGTGTCGATTATGTTACAAATAGCCACTTGGTTTAAAATGTTGTAGTGTATTTTTGTTTTGTTGTACCATGATTTCAAGCTCGTCAGACAAATTTGAAGGTTTATATGGAAAAATAGATACAAATTGATACAAGCTTTCGAAAAGCGATCTATACAAGGTGTCCATTTGTATTTTGATCTCTACCTATATTAGACTATATTCTTTAACATAGAAAAACATTTTAAATACAAAAGTTATAGGATTTTTGCTGCGCGAAACAGGGGTAAAAATATACATGGACACTCTGTACAAGGGAAAAATAAACTAGAACATGTTAAATAAACATTCGAGATTTCTCACGTTTTCAATTAGCAAAATTTTGTCCATTTTTGTTCTAATATCGTCGAAGCGCTTACAGTGTGCGGGCGAAAAACATTATGACGGTTCTGACATTAGTGACGGTGTCTGACGGAAATCTAGATAGGGTGGCATTTGACACGACACAAAACGTCAGAACTCGTCAGAAGAACATTAGATGAATCTGCGCACCGCTCATTTACACGGGAAAAAAGATGTATGACTTTTGTATAAACTTGTGTAGCAACACAACACGTCAGAACAATGTGTCCCTGGCTTAATTGTTGGGAATCGAATTCTATAAGAAACCCTCATCAAAAGATAAATATAATTGGCATCAATACAATTACATTTAAAATCTCCAAAAAGCAATATAAGATTAAGATTTGATTGGACTTTTTTTCCGAACCGGACCAAAATGCTTTCTATACCACACCAGAACAGGAATTTTTCAGTTTTGTTAAATCAGAACCGTTATTTTATTTGGGTTCGAATCAAATAAATATTTATTTGGGTATTAAAAGTTTTTAGTGGAAACAATAAACAACAAAGGGTTTGACAAAAAAATTCCAAACTGTGGCACTGGTAATACTGCAAACTTCCCCTCACCACAAACTGCACTAAACTGGACGTACGTTTCAATAGCAAAGCTATTATCATCAGTAGGAACACTGAACTGAGTTCGGAAGAAGTTTGCAGAACAAAGGGTTTGGAAAATAATTAAAAAAGAATTCGGACAAAACAAAAGTAGTTGATTCATGCAGTCAAGTATAAGTCACAACGGATGATTTCAACAAATAATTTGTACAAAAATAATAACAGAGATTGATATAACGGAGAAAATAAATATTTCTGCAAAAATACAAAAATCACCCCAAATACATTATTTTGAACCAATGGACTTGCAAGGAGTGAACGAAAAAGAAAACGAAATATATGTATGGCATGAATACTGCACGAAATTCCCAGAGAAATTAGTAAACCGTTGGCAAATGTCATGCAAATCATTGCATAGAGGAAGGGACTTTTTCACAAGAAATGAAGGTAACGAGAGTGGTGCCCGTTTACGAAAAAAAGGAAATAAGGATGAAGAGAAGAATTATAGCGCAACATGGATATGTATCTCAAAAATCTGCCATCCCTGGTGTAGCAGAGGCTGGAGATGAAATATTATCTGCGAAAAATCATCAGAAAAGTGTTGGAGTGCTACTGAAAGCGCTTGAAAGGCGTTTGAATCTGTGTCGCATAACTTACTATCAACAAAGCTGCAAAAGCTGTGGAATTAGGAGTACAGCATATAAACTATTAAAATCTTACCTTTAGAATAAGATGCAAGTCATAAGCTGGAACAATTATGTGCGGTGTTCCCCAACGTTCGATTTTGGGGCCTATACTTTTTATAATATATATGAGCGGTCTTCCAAACAATGTTATTCATAGTTTTATAATACTGCACGACATTCCCAGAGAAATTAGTGAACCGTTGGCAAATGTCAATCAAATCATTGCATAGAGGAACGGACTTTTTCACAAACAATAAAGGTAGCGAGAGTGGTGCCTGTTTAGGAAAAAAAGGAAATAAGGATGAAGAGAAGAATTACAGCTTACTATCAACAAAGCTGCAACACTATGGAATTAGGGGTACAGCATACAACTATTAGAATCTACTTAGAATAGGATGCAAGTCGTAGCGGAAAATATTGCGGTGTTCACAGTTTCAATATACTTTTTATAATATATATGAACGGTCTTCCAAACAATGTTATTCATAGTGAGGTGTTTTTATATGCTGGCATCCTGTGTGGTGAGGTCGTAATTCTATAATAAATCAATTAAAATACACGTACAAGCAGAGAGGTTGGGTAAATCAAACAAATTAAAAATAAATAACAATAAAACGCAGATACTTACCTTTTGGTCAAGCAGTAAAGGGCAAGTGGCGAACTTCCTTGGAGTAGCAATGGATAGGGGATTAAAGTATTCGGAACATATACAGCTTACTTCAAAATTAAGCACAGCAATATTCGCAATCAGACGGATTAAACACCCATCATACCCAAAGGAAGTTGCAAAGTTAAGGCGTATTATTAAACTTGCATAGTGGCAGTACTTAATAGAATTAATGATTTGAGATACTTCCACGTCATTGGAGAAAACTTGAATTCTCGAAAAACGAGCATTTTAAACATCGTGCGGGAAAAACACAAGAACACTAGTCTAAAACAAATTCATAGAAAGATGTTTATTAAGAAAGCATCAAAGAAAAAGACTGAAGAACTGCTGCAGCTCAGTAGGAATCATCTTCCCACATCATTGGGATCAGCACTAAGCATACTGATTGTAAGACTGTGTAATGGACGCAATGAGCCCAAAGATTACTCATTAACCTGCGAGTCTGTATAGATTAGTACAGGGTACCAGGATATTGGAATGGCTGGTATGATTTAATAGGAAAAAGAAATGAGAAATTAAATACAAAAAGCAAGAGTCCGCAATATTTCGACATTGAGGTGTAAAGAAAAAAATGTAAATCCACGATTTGCTTCACAATTTTTCTTGCACCAATAAATATTTACCATTTAAAGACTAATTTATTTAGAATTTATTAACCAAAAAGAAATCTTTTCTCGTATATAGATTACCTAGCAATGTTAAAAACTGTCAGAGATCCATATCACACGAATTTCCTTTAAATATCAAAAATAAATAAATAAAACACAAAGATTTAAACTCCAACCCTATTTCAATAGATTTTCAAACAAATTAAAAAAACTGAAAACATTTTCTCTCCTTTCTTCTAGAAAAAAAAAAGATTGTCTTTACACACCAGTTCATTACTTTTTAATCCATTTTATTCACCTATCAGTCCGATTCGAAATACCAAGCTCGACTAAAAGAAAAAAATTTCTGGTTGTAGCGAATAGGCATCCTCGACAATAAAAATTTGTAAACTCAATAACCAGAAAAGGACTAGGCATCACAATAAACAAACGATTAAATAAAAAATTTTATAGACCAAATTTCGCAACGTGCACAAATACAAAATCCTCTTTTTCGGAAACACCAACGACACGTCAAGAAACCCAGTTGATAGGGGTGGAAACGTATTCCGGACAATGAATAGCTAACCGCGTCAAGTCAAAAGAATAAAAGCCGAAATGTTAGCGCACAGCAAATCTCCGCGTACTATCATACTGTCATAACTATTACACAAAGCTATTCAGGCAATACTACTATTATTAAGTGTACTCTACTACTACATGCTCGGATAATATAATAAAGTTTCGGAGATGAAAAATTCGACTCGGCTCGACGCATTCGAGATATTTAGTCGACCGTTATCGGCCAGCGGTCCCAGCACCCGTTCGAGGCGATTAAATTTCATTAATTCGGTCGTTGTTTCACATAAAATAAGATTACTTTGTTATGTTGCAGGCCTTCGCGTTAATTTAGAATGTACCGTCTGAAATATGTGGTCTTCACGTTTTAGGCATATGAGACGGAATCTGGGTGTGGTCCAGAGCTTATCTATTGGGTGGCTTAATAAGACGCCGGGGACAATATCTGAATCGCTTGAACTTTGTAATTAATTTAAAGACTTACGACAAAATTAAATCTGTACGTCTCTACGGCGTCTTCGATAAGTTAAATATTACACGGAAGCATGAAAGCGTCTCGGTAATCATGGAGACATATAACGCGATGGAGTTAATTTTCTTAATTATATTAATATAATTAAATGGGCATCAAATTGAATAAGCTATACTGTTTGGAAAATGGAAAAGAAAAGGATGAATATTTCACAGCAATATAAAATAACTTGTTTTCCACGTTTCTGCAGTACTTCAAAAAGGCACTTGAACTTGGTAAGCACAAAATAAACTTATACTGATAAGAACTTGCCAAATGTAATTTTGAAATGTTTGTACCAGTTATCTTTAACTAAAAAGGATTACTTTTGTTGGAGCCGTCTACCTGAAATCCCCGGAACACTGCAGCCCTCTTGACTTTTTGCAATTATCTCCCATTTCCTTTTTACCCATTAAATTATAATAATTCTTCTAGAATTCTAGTACCCGTACTAATCTGTACAGGTCTCTAGTTGATCAAAATAAAATCTTCTTGGGTTGAATTCTCCATGGGGCTATTCCAGTCAGCGTTATATCCAGAGGGGTGTTCCTCACGAGTCGATGTTAGGACCACTTTTTTTTCTCAATGTTTTAATTAATCTTTAGATCATTCTAAGATTTAGGTAGATGTATGCGAATGATACGCAATTGTATTATTCATGCTTCTTCTGAAGTAGTACTGGTATTGAGACAGGTGAATGCTGACTTGAATGAACTGGCGAATATCTTTTAAGCATTCGCTTAACGTTAACCCCTTAAAGTCTACCGCGATGGTATTTGGCAATAAAAATGAAAGACTTTCGGGTGCTGAGGTGCTAAAAATGTGAAATTAATATAATGTGTGGAGTTGGGGCAGTACGAGGAGACAAAAAGAAAACCTGGATTGGTGATTAATATATCAATTTCGTTTTAGAACATACATTTCTAATTGAATTCAGAAAAGCGAATCTAGCATTAAAGTTATTATATCCACATAGAAAATATCCACATCAGTCGGTCAAGACGTTGCTCACTGATGCATTAGTTTTATCCCGTTTTACATATTGTTCTGCACTTTATAGATCAAGCTTAAATAAAGTATACTATTATTCGACGAATTCAAAACGCTTGCATAAGATTTATATTTGGCATTCGTAAGTATGATCATATTTCTCATAAGTTTGAATTGGTTGACTATGTCCAATCGTAGAGTGTTGCGTTCTTCTTGCTTATTTCATAAAATTTTACTTTAAAAACAGCCTGTTTATTTATTTAATAAAATCTACATTTCGTCCAAGACGTAACATGGATAAAAAAATTCCGTTATTCTGAGAGCAGAATCATTCCTTCGCCCCATCGAACTGCTTTATATGAGAGGGGTTTCAGCTACAACATCTACAGGCAATACAATAATGTGCCAGATGACTTTTAGCAATTTAATGTAAAAATTTATGAAAAGATATGTACTACAACAACAGTTTTAATTTACACTGAGGGCAGTTGAAATTCATTTTATAAAATTCATATATATACAATTTAGTTTTTTTCGTCTATCACTGCTCACTTACTCTTAATTTACACATTTAGATTTTAAGTTAGTTTAAGTTATTTGTAGGCAGTTGTTCCTTACGTATATCTCTATTGTTATTTAAGGGTAAAGTTTAAAAGCAGAGTAATAATCTTTATTACAGCTGAACCTTGTGGTTTTAGCCGAACCACATAAAAAAATGTTGGAGTTTTAATTTTTCGATTTGATACTATGTATCTGGTATTGTTTGTTGTCCGTAAAAATAAAGGCTTCTATTATTATACTATTATTATTATTTTTTGGTTTCCCAGAAATTGCCTGTATTCTTGCGTTCATCATCACACAATATGCGTTTTTTTTTTATTTTTTAGTAGCAATGAGATACAACTACAATAAATAATCATTGATGGAATAACTAGACAACTAGATAGATTAATTTTATTCGGCAACTTAGGCCTCTTTCAGTCGAGCCGATTAGTTGATTCCACTAGTTGAACGAACGGTTGTCAAGGAGCATACTGATATGAACCTTTTCTCACGGAGTCAACTTGTCCGCTTCGGCGGTACGAATATGTCTTCAATGACAATCAGCTAGTTGAGAGTAAACCAGGCAACTTAGTTGAATCAACTAAACCGCTTCGTCTGGAACAGGTCTTATTGAACAGCTTATAGCTATAACATTAGGTTAAATTCTTCTAAAACGATAATGATTTGTGCGTGGGTGATAATAAATAATTAATTTGGCGCGTATTGTTTCTATGTGAATTGTCTAGTTGTAGAAAACTCTAATCTACATTTAGAAATAAAATACACTTCCAAAATGTGGGCATCAAAAGACATTAATATTCTATTAATTCTAAAAATATCTTTGCAAGATATGTTAAGGCAAATACGATGCGTAGACCACGTTTTTGTGATGAAAATATATGCTTAACGCCATAACCAGATCCTCAACGAATTATCTTATAGATCACTTTTGAATGTGATTATTAATAATAAATTTGCAGAACAAAAGTACCGAGTTTTTCAAATTGTATAGAGTATAGCATACCTTAACCAATTCACAACAAAGATTATGGATATGTTACTAAAGATTTCCAACAGTGTATGATTGCTAAACAACGAACGACCTTGCTTGAAACTTCGGTCCCATCAGTCCGGTAACATTATCCCTTACTAAACTAGAAACAAATTTTCAAAGAAATCACTCGTTCATCATCATTATCTGCCTGCACGTGTTTTTAATAACCAAGAAATTTCCATTATAGAGAAGTGTCAACGGATAATTGCCGGCGCTTATGTAACACTACACCCCATATTTCAGGCAGTTGCCTTTATGTGCTTTTTTCTTACCCGACCGTGTAAAATTCCTCGTGTGTAGTTCGGATATTTACGACTGCTTAGACATCGGAACTTGTGCGTGGTATCGGTTGCTTTGGACTTATATATTAGTGTCATCCAATTAATGAATACACTAAAAATTAATTTCGCCCATACAAAAATGGCCCAATACCACTAAATCTGACCCCAAACACTTCTCAGACGCTGCTATAGAATTAAAAAAAAAAGGAACTGGAGATTTTTTTTAATATATTATTTATATTTAAGAATATATTTAGGAATTATTTTAATTTGTTCCAATATACCAACCACTGTTCTTCATATTATACTCAACCTTACATACAGAGTGATGGTAAAGTTCTGAACAAAATTCATAATTGGTTTAATGTTTTTATGAAAAACGCTTGGACACGTTGATTTTAGTTTGTTAATAACCAGCATATGATGTAATACTTATAATCATGCCATCACATATTTTTGCGCTATGACGCCATTATTTTTTTTTAACAACTCCTATTTTTTCTACAGTTTTTCATAGACCTTCTTACCGCTTCAACGATGATATAAACAAATTGGATCTTAGATAAAAAAATTTTGGGGGAAATAACACATTACCTTTAAAAAATGAACATTTAATGCTAATGGAAAAAAATGATTATTAAAATTAAAAAAAAATAAAAGTTATGCCACTGTTCGAATTGTTCTCCACCAACCATTTAGTAACATCTATTAATTAGAAATGTGGACTTTTAATTAACTCGTGCATAAATTACAATATTAATTGTTGTCGTGAAATCACTGTACAATAAGCAATTGCTGCACGCTTTACCATAGTAACAGTAAATGACGTATACTTCATATCACCTTAAACGACACAATCAACTTTTGGATTAAACAAAAGTGTTTTTGTAAATATCCATAGATTATTAGATTAGATTAGTATTCCATTGACTTTTGCTAAGCTAAACAAAAACCGATATAGCTAAAGTGTAATATAAGTGAACTGTAAAAAATAAATGTCTTTGAAGTTTTAAAAAATGGCACGTTTAACGGATCATGAAAGAATTAAGGTTTGACTGTATCTGCCATAAAGTTTCAATTTATTAAGTAATTACAATATTACTTAATAATTGTGCCACAAAGTTTCAATTTTTTAAGTAATATTGTAGTTACTTAATAAATTAAAACTTAATAGCATTAGGGAACATACCCTATTATTTGTTAAGATTTTTTTGGAAAATAGATCTTAATATGTAGATATTGGTAATGCAATCTCATTGATAAAAGATGTATGGAGTACCACAAGGATCGGTCCTAGGGCCCGTTCTTTTTATTTTGTATTTGAATGACATTACTAATCATATTACTGATAAAAATATTGCATATGCTAACGACACCACAATTCTAATAACTAATAAATGCATAAAAACTTTAAATGAAATGAGCCAAAATACATTATCCAAAAAGAAAACTAGAGTGTCTTGGTTTGGTTCTGGACAGTAAACTAACACGGGGGGGGGGGGCACACATTGAATCTTTGACACAACGTCTGTCTGTGATAATTTGCATGCTACGAAATTTAAAATCAATAGTTTTGACGCATTTTTAATGTCATACTCTCTTCCACTCGGTTATGAGTTATGGGGTTTTACTACGGGGTGGTTCAGTCCACCAAAAATAAATTTTATATATACGAAAAAGAGCGATTGTAATAATTACGGACACAAAACGTTGTGACTCCTGCAGACTTATTTTCATAACGCTTCAAATCATGATATATACAACCATCTTTAACAAATTAAATGCGAATTGAGGATCCACAAATCTCCGATTATTTATGCAAGCGATACTACAAGTGCTGCGTACCGAGCAATGCATATTTCAGAATTGTTTGCAAATAATTTTTAATTACTTTTTCATTGTGATATAGCTTCGATTGCATTAATAATCGAAGGTTTGTGGAACTTAGATTCGCATTTAATTTGGTAAAGATGGTACTAACCAAGACATTTTTCAGTGTCTGACCCATTGCAAAGATAACTTGTCTTCCTACGATCGTCAAACAATTCATAACACAAGCCATGCAGAAACTGCATATCCACATTTTAGACTCACAAAAAGCTTAAATTCATTTAGATATATGTCAAGTAAATTAAATAACATGCTGCCCAATACATGAAAAGAGTTAAACACCGTAAAATTTCGTAATACAATAAAATTATTCCTAAACATTTTTTTTTAAGTATTTAGTGTTTGTTCGCGTAAAATATTTGTGTTATACACTATATTTTGAGTGCATACACGATGGTCACGTACGAATAAAGATTATTCTATTTGTTAAGGCAATTTTTAGTGCTGCAAAAAGCTTTTGCGGGCTGTTGAGCCGTGGTCTTGACGAATTGGTTCCGTACGTTTCGTTCACAACTGCGGTGAACAATTTCAACTTTTTATAGTAGATTCCGGCCGTGAAAGCCTATACAACACTTTAATGTTTAAAGTTATTTTTATTTTTAATTATTCATATGTGAGTCAAAATGAGTTTAACACTAAAGTGCGGAGCGCGCGCAAAACGTATAACGCTAAATGGAATAGTGCACTGCGCGATAGAAACTTCTGCGGAGCACGCAGCGTATCATACTTCGACGGACGGCAAGCGATGAATCGTCACCGGTAATCGTGAAACGGCCGCCAGGCATCGTTGGATTCCCGGGAGCGAGTTAGCCGGCAGCAGCGAAGAGTGGCCGCCGTGAAGGCAAGACGTAGAGGGCGCACCAAATGCACTCCTGGAAAGGAGCGCTTATACAAGAGACCTAGGCATACACAGTTGGAGTAGTGTCCAGTGGCTGTTGCGCGCTCTTCATAGCGTTGTTATCAACGGTCGCACCTAGCCAACCTTTGGATACACGAAGTCCAATACTTCACAGCGCGTTTACGGTGAAAATATTTCATTTGAATGTAATCGATCAAATAGTGGTAATAGATCTTATCTCAAAACCGCAAACAAACATAACAGCTGGCGGTGTCTAGTGCCGCCAGCCTAAAAAAGAATACCTAAATTCTTTTCATTAATTTTATTCAATAAAGTCCGATATTTACAATATATCCCGTAAAAATGTTGTATTCACGTCATATTTTCTCTACTACCAAGCCATGCGGAAACTTTTTTCTCTTGCTGTACCCTAGATATGAATTATACCTTATTTTAAATGCAGTATCTTTTTTGTGAAATGGTGTATGCTATCAACAATAGGAGTCGTAATTTAGTTTAAAGAAATAGGTAATAGATAAATATGTTTAAAAAAGTCATTTCGTCGGTTTAAAGAATCCTTTCTGTGTATTTACTGTTGATTATATGAATGTAATATAAAGTTATTGCTATTTCTCAATTTCAATTGCTTTATTGCTTCTCTGTGTGGTCAACACTTTTTCCATCGTATTATCAGTCTTACTTCAAGTAATTTTTATGCTGCATTTAGTTTGACTTTGTTCCTGAACAAGCAAGTATCTATTTCATTTTTAATATACGACCGCCACAACAGATAATTTATTTACGCTTGACACGTCTATAATCATAATCATTTACATATACACAATTTGAAATAATAAACAAAATGATCTATACGATTGTATATTGCATTAAAGCCTTAATAATTCTTAACACAAATTTCCATTTATTATCGAGGTTATCGCCGAATTTCTCAGTACGACTGGCATCCTATTACAGTTTCAATTCGAAAACACAGATCAGAGGAATTAACTGAAACGTCCAGGAAATTGAATATCCTATTATTAGGCGACTCATTTCTCGTATCGCCCCGCTTTGTGTGGCTGTTACATTTTATCGGCGAGAGGTCAAATTAATTTCAGATAAATTTAATTTATTGTTATTTTTCTTTGTTGATACCCTGTAAGGAGCGTTACCATTATTATTGTGCGTGATTAAATTCAATTTCTTTAACGATTTAAGTGTGTCATGTTTCCAATAGGGTATCACTATCTTAATTGAATTGCCTAATTTAATATAAATTATAGCAGTAAACACATAAATAATAAACAGAATTGAAAACGACCGATTTTTACGTCGAATAGAATTTCCGATAAAAGAATGTTATAATGAGATAATATACGCAGCGCCATCGGATTTTATACTGTTAGATTCATTGAATGTACAACTTTTAAATTTCCCTCGACGGTTATATTTATATTCGTTGACGTGTATTGCAGCTGTGAATACGATATTAATACAATTGTGTTAGAGATTGTGTATAGGTATATGGGATTTTGTCATGAACACAGCGGACTCCGAAATTTAATTATTTCGAGATAAAAGTATCGTTGAATTTAATTAAAAAATATTATACCCATGGCGCGCGTTCTTTCAGAGATTCGAACGAATTAAACTAATTTATTATTTAAATTTGCACTATAAATCGTGATATAATGTCGAGCAGTTTTTTTTTCATAATTTGTTTGTTTCATTTTTGATACTATTATTATATATTTGATTGGTAACAGCTCCGAATGAGGACCACTGATTTGGCGATTTATATGGACATTAATGTTGCCCTAAGTCTAAAATGTCTATTTTTTTTTTTTCAGCAAATGAAAACAAAATTTTAAAAACTATCTTCAAAGTATGCTATTTCCAGGTGTGGTAGTAACAATCTGAAAGGAAAAGTTACTAAAGGTAACCAAACTTTAGATAAACATGCGTAAAATACAAACAATTTTTAATTTAGTGTGATCAATAATTCGTAATTAAATATAATTGGAAAGTGGGTTCGATTCAATTATCACAATAATTTATTTTCAACAGTACAATTATAAGAAGTACAAGTTTTCACATTACGTTTCCTATAATTGGTCGGTGTATCGGATAGAAATAAATTCATATTTCACATACAGTATGTCTACTTAAGTTGGCGCCATATAGAAAACTTCGTTATTATAAGTTGTACGAAAAAAAGTTAGTTCCAAAAGCGCGTAGTTTCTACCAGAATGCGTCAGTTCAATGAATACATCTACCAAAGAGACTAGAGAAATTCAGCTCATCTAACCTTGGTGTCTTCCGAATGGCGCATGCGATTTGCATCGGTGTAAAGGAAGTTTCCTGTGCAGTGCAGCAAATAAAGCAGCGGAGAGGTATGAAGTTCATTTGAAATTTCCGCAAAACCCAAACGAACAGATCTTCCTTCCACAGAAACAATTGAAAAATGCAAAATAAACGCAGCCGTAACAGATAAACTTAGAGTGGGACATATGCAGAAGAACATGCATTGGCAGTTTTTTTAGATGCATTAACGAATAACGATTATCAACGAAATTAACGTTTCGTTCTTAACATCGGAAACCTTTTCTCGGAGAGTAAGGCTTACATTACATCATGTCGAGATGATGTATTTGCCTTGGCATTCCAAAAGCAGGTTTTGAAAATGTTGCTATTGTACTGTAGTGTATATTTTCCTTAATTACATTTCGCTACGTTTCGATAGAACCCTGAAGAAGTCAGTGGGTGTGCCTTCTTCAGGCTTTTGCAATTATAATCATCATTATCCGTAATTACATCATAATACTCGTTGGAGCACCGACTATGATCAGGATACTCTTTGATCAGATCTTGATTTCCCTCTTGAGCTTCAATAGCTGACAATATTTTTAATGGACAAGTCATACACATAACTGCGATTTTTTTGGCAGCTCGATTTCCCGACTTAACCCCACTAGATTTTCTCTTGAGGCGTTATTTAAAACTACAGGTATTTCAACAAAGACCGTTCAGAAATTTAGGCCAGTTAGAACGGATAATAAGAAAAACGGTTCAAAAAATCACCCGAGATATGTAGGAATGTGTTACGGAAATTTAAAAAGAAAAGAAGAATTACATGTATTAAACGCGAAGGTGGATTCGTTGAGGGAGTAGCGAACTGAAACTAACCGTTACTACTTGTGATAACAGTAATAGTATTTGTAATATGTATATGTGTGAAAAATAAATATTTTTTTATTAATTATCTTATTGCATATTTTTCATTAGCATGTGTCCGTGAAGGGTAACAAATCAACAAATAAGCGTTTGAAGTGTGACGACTGTTTACATAAGATAAGATATAGCTAGATTTTACAAATAGGATTTCCAAAATTTAATTAAAATTGAAGTAGTAAAAAAATTCTTATCGAACTTTTTCATTTTGCGTGCACCCTATACATTAAATATCAAGTGTGAATAGCTTAATAATATTGTTTTTGAAAGCAAGATTTTTATAAAGAAATGACTTTTTCAACAAAGTTACCATGTGGTCCAACTTAAGTGCGACGCACGTTGTAAGATGATTCGTGGCGAGTTTGACATATAAGCTGTAATTAATTTGTATAGGTTGACATTATAATTAGAACAGAATTATTTTATATAAAAGCAATGTATTTGATACACGGATATAAGTAAAGCATTAAATGATTTAATCTAATGACTTGTTTCAATAAAAATGAATTTGTCAGATGTAATCAGGTGTGGAGTTCTTTATTCCTTCTTGAGTGCCCCCTAAGACAATAATATATACAAAATAACTAATTACTCTATATCTTAATATGACTAATCTTAATATGAAGACAGCTACCTATTCTATTTGTAATAGAAAAAAAATCACAGTAGCTGACAGTATATTGAACATATTCCCATTTTTAGCAACTGTGAAATCAAATCATTAAATATCAAACAATTTCAGCTCTGCCTCTCTTGTAGAAGGTTGCAAAAGAAACATAAAATACGCCGAAAAGTGAACAAAACACATTCCTGTCATTTACCTTGATGGTTCAAACGTTCAATTTTTTTTTAACTTTGTCCCTCCTACTGCACTTTTAATAGTATCTCGACAAGAAGACACCAAGCTGAAGAGAGAGACACCTTTGTCTAACAGAGTCACGCAAGGTTATTGTTTGCATAGATAATTCGTAAAAGGACATGCAAAGCGAAAAGAAGCGGCCCTTTGCGGCTAGTGTACTAATGACCGGACTCTGTTAAAACAACATTTAATTAGGTCTGAGCGGACGACAGAATTATGCTCTCGACAGTACACTGTAAAAATAACTAAGTACATTTTTTTATTGTGTGCACAGCCATCCATAGAAGATTCCACTTTGGATTCTCTAACAAAATTGACCTTTTATATTTGAACAATAATTAATTTTAGATAACAATGAATTTATCTAATTTGAAATTTACCTACTTGAAATTAAGAACTATTCTAAATGTTGAATAACTTTTTTTTTGCAATTCTTTCAACGTTTTGGAGTTTTTTACTTGAAATTTTCCGGAGGTTCATACTGAAAAGTAATAATCTGATACAATGAAATAGATGTAATATAACATCAAAATATATATTGCTATGGCGTTCCCATACCGTCAAAGTTTTAGAAACTGAAATTATAAGTCGCCGTAAGAGTTGGTTTCCATGATGTATGTATTTCTTGATGAATTGACCACAACAATTCAACATTTACGCTCTCGGTCAACACTAGAAACTAATTTTTCGTATTTAAAACCATCCCTTTCATGGTTTATTTAACATCTCTTTTACTCTGTAGGTTACTAAAAACTTCTTCTAGGTTTCGGCGTGGGTCAAAACTTTCACTCGACGTTTCACTGTCCATACTGACAACTTCCTCAGGATAACTGAACTGATTCTCCATGGTCCGATATTCTTCTTATATACGCCCCTGGTGCATCCAACCTTGTAGTTTCCGCTCCATTGACTGTAACGGTTTTTCGTAGTAGGCTCTTCCACATGTTGCTGAGGTGATAGCGAGAAGCTTCTCTGTTGACGGTTTTATTCTTCTCCATTTCTATGGCTTCCCTGATGAGCTTTTCCCGTAAATCTTGGTGGTAGCTATCACTTTTACGTTGTTGGTGTCCATTTTGTGCTCGTCCATGTCGTGCATGTGTTCTGCCACCACTAATTGCTCAATCATTCTTATTCCTGCGTCCCTCTCGTGTTCCTTTATTCTTGTGTCGATAGCTCTTCCGATAGCTTGTCCAACAAGCACTGCCCGCATTGGCATGTTATCTTATAGACACCTCTGTGCGCCCCTTGGCTATCCTATCCTTTGCGGTCGGTTGACGCTGCTGGATGGACGTTGCCGTCCCTCTCTGTGGTTCTGTAGTTATCTCCAGTGTCGTCTTTTTCTTAGTGGCTCTCCTTAGGTCAATGTCATGTGTAACCATTCTTCTTCAGTGCTTTCTCCACATGCATCTTTTCACTGGTAAATTGTTACTCGGCAGAAACTGATGGTTTCAGCTCTGGATAGTAAAGTTTGTATTAATTTCCTCTTCTGCATCGGATAATGGTGAGATCTTGCGTGTAGATATCCATCGGTGTGCGTCTTCTTTCTAAATACTGCATGTTCTAGTATTCCTTCTTCTGTTTTCTTAACAGTAACATCAAGGAAGCGGAGATTTCCCTTTTGTTCTTTCTCCATGGAATACTTAACCAAGAGCTCTTCTCCATGTTGCCATATTACAAAAGTATCGTTCACATATCGCAGCCAGCACTTCGGCTTCATATCGCTGGAACTTATGGCCCCTTCTTCAATGCTTCCATAAACGAATTGGCTATTACTGATGATAAAGGGCTTCCCATTGCTGTTCCGATCTTCTACTCGTAGTATTTTCCGTAATACAAAAAAATGTGTCATGGATAAGCACAGTTTTACTAATTCAATGATGTCTTTCTGTAGTCCAAGTTCTGCAAGTAAGGCCAGAGCGTCCTGCGTGGGTATGTTGGTAAATAACGATATAAGTTATTTATTTGGCATTCCTTCTATTTTACTGCTTAGAATGCTCTCCCTAACATCGATTTCATATAATAAAAGTTAACTAGAAATTATAATATTTCCTTTTTGTTTATTTTTTTTGGAAAGAACGTGGAATTTTTGATGAAAATAATATAGGGAGAAGCATGAATGGACGATGTTTATTATGCCTGCCTTAATAATTATTTACGTAAGTGTCATGCACAACGTGAGAATTCACTTTAGAAGAATTCGGGCGCTGTAAATGACCTAAGCCACGACATCTGTATTAGATTTTTTGACGAAGAAAAATATTTAGAAAATCATATTTAATTTGACAATTAATGCGCCAATGCCAATGTAACAACCAATAGATGTGAATTTGTACCACTGCGTTTTGATAACTGAACTCAGCCATAAGTCTATGTCTAATTAATTTTTTATGATGATTTTTCATCAATAACAACTAAACTATAGTAGAAGTATGGGTAATGCCTTTTCTTTAAACCAAATTAAACGATATTATGCATTGAAAAATGGTAAAAGTGGTAAAATTAACCTGCATCAGGTGACAGGTAGTGGCTATGTTTATAGTTGACAAGGCCAATTATAAATTTTACAGCACACATATTTTATTGTAACAAGTGATGAAACTATACTTTTTACCACTGTAATAAATGTTACTATTTTTTATAATCACCTACTATTGCAAAATTTATTGGGTCTATAAAGGTTAGGTTATGAAATCAGACTACAAAATGGAAATTTTACAGTGTAGTGTTACATGTATAAAAACTTTTCGGCCGCCGTAATGGTCAAAGGGACAGAATGGTGTATCGTATTGCTAGGCGGAGCACCAGGGCGCCGATGCTGACATTGCTTTTTACTCTCCACGGTCTACTTCGATCGCTACTATTGATACTCCGAATTGCTATGTAATACACTCATAGGAAGGGAACATAAAGTGCTGTAGCGTATTTGCAATACATAACGAACCCAAGTATGGGCCGAGTAATTAGGTAAATAATTTTATTTTTTAACTGTGTAACAAGTGCTTTACGTAGACATGTCTAATTGCATAGTAGAGAATAGACCGTGAGTATTTGAACGCCCTAATTGGGTTAGTAGTGTCGTAAACCTATCCTTTGAGAGGCAAACCGTACCAATCATTAAATGTAATTAGCTCTTTGGGGGTACCGACGCAGATTGCTTTCAGATTTTATAGTTTTTTTTAATATAATTAAAACTAGGCGCGAAAAATCGATCTTTCATTTATTATTCAACGATACGTAAACATGAAATTTAATCTCGTGCAAGATAACGATGGCAATTTTTTAGTAATCACCTCGTAACACGATACTAATTTTTTCGCAATTTTCTAAGTCAACAAGGCAATCTTCAACGCTATTTACATATCGCTCATCCCTATTTTATCATCAATTTACCTGCCGCATTAAAGCGAACTGGACACCAAATGGTTTCCAGATCCATTCAGCGACAGCGTTTTGGCAAGAAATTACTACCATCTCATTATAACGCCATATGGTGTGAAAAATGATGAAAATTGGCGTCCGCAACGAAAAATAATAATGTGTTTTCAATATAAAAACGAAAAAGAACGCATGCAAAAACAACAGATGCTCTACGTAACGATTATTTTATAAAGCTATATAATAATCAGAGGTAATGGTCCTAAAACACCACCGTGTCGGCATAAGTAATTGCGACGGCGTATAATGACCACGTTATATATTCCCTTAAACATATAGTGCGCTTTCATATACAATCTATTTGAAAATAAACGGCAATACTAAATTACGTAAGTTCTGTAATTTTGGATAATTGTAACAATGTAAACCAGAAACGCAACTAAACGGATCGGTTGACAAATACATATCTTTTTAAGTAGTAGGAGTATTTATTATCTATGCATAGAAGGATTCTTTAAATCAAAGAAATCATTTTTAAGTACATTCTTTCGATAGAATATGTTACCCAGCGGGTCTATTGTCTGCCTACTATCCCGAAAACTCGAATCCTAGTGTTATTTCCTTTCATTACTCTGCTAATATGGTAATTCATTGTATTTAGGCATTTTTCTTTAATGTTACATTTCTTTCTTTTAAAAAAAATATTTATTTGGCTGCCCCAAATCTCAAAGCATGAAATAAAGCATATATTACAATAGAGTTGGACAATTCATTTTCAAGGTCGATAAATTGGTTACGACGCACAGTGATTCAAAAAAAACAGACTCTATTCTTGAAAATAACAGTACAAGCAACACATTTATTTTATTACAAACAATATAAAGCATACAAAAACTATTTCATAAATAATTTTATAATAAATTAAAAGAATAAATTTCGGTTCCACAGTTTCTGTATTAAACTGATTACGATCAGACTTAAACTAATCATGACACAAACATCTTATATGGCATTTTTAAGAAAACTGCTTGGCAGTTAGTTGGATATTTGTGTATTAATGAAACAAATGAAAATATTAATTAATCACAACTATTATAGTAAGAAGTAGAAATCTTCTTGGGATTTGTTAGATGGTCATTTTACAATTTAGATAATTTACTTTAAACTATTGAATTACTTAAACATGAACGATGATATAATTTTCTTCCTATTGTAAGATCTTTGTATAAAAAACTGATTGGCATAATGGTAAACTATTCATTGAAAATAATATTTTGGGAGAAATGTATAAATAAGTTCAGCACTGGTCTATCATCTAAGAGCAATCATCGAAACTAAATTCATCTGTCATCGATGGCTTTACTTTCAAGGAACAGCGGATCAATTTTAAATTTGGGTTTACTAACGGGTGAGTGAAACTAAATGACAATTAAAAAAGAAATTAATTAATATAAAAATCTAATTTTAAATTTCCAACGAGTTTTCTTAGTTTACAAAATACCTCACAACACAATATTAAATAATATTTACAATAAAAAAAACCTGTGTGATTAGTCACAGTGACTGTATCTGTGACTGTCGAACAGACCAGTGAAAACATAGTTAAATCCATTAATTTGAATGAATAAAAATTGATATCACTACAATATACTACAGGTTTCAATGTAATAAAATCTTTCTATCAGTGTTTAAATAAAAAACAATTAAAGAATAACGCAGCGAAATAAATATTACAAACGCTGTTGCAAATACATTTCTTCTATATATATACAGTGACCGGCAGAAAGTGCGCAGCATATGGGAAATTCTTATGTCTCTGAATTTCGTAAATTTTTTTTCTTACAAATTACCTCTGCATGTCGTGAAACTAAAGTGACACTCATCAAATCTGCCGAAAAATTAATTATATACAAGGGAAGGTCAAAAATATTAAACTACGCTAAGAGTATAGTCCCTTTTTTCTTTTCAAGGCTATAATTTTTTTTTTTGAATTAACTAATTTTGGCATAGTATGCATGATTTTCTCTCAGAGAGTATCAGAGAGTAGATATGACAGTTTATGATTTCGATTACTTTTGTATACAGGGTAAATTCCTAAAAATGATTAAATCTCATTTTTGCTAAAATTAAGCGAAATGTGAAGATATTTGATATAGCATTGAATTTCAAACAACATCTATTAATAAAAGAATCTTCTATACCAAAAGCTGAGGGTACTTACTCTTAGCGTAGTTTATATTTTTGACCTTCCCTCGTATATAATCAAATTTTCGGCAGATGTGATGAATGTATTTTTAATTTCAAGATATGCAGATGTAATATTGTAAGCAAAGAGATTTACTAAATTCAAAGACAAAAAAATTCCCATATGCTGCGCACTTTCTGCTAGTCACTGTATACATATCTTTGCCAAGTAATAGATACCTTCTTCAAAAACGCATATTTAATAACCACTACTTATAAGCGCTCTTGCGCAAAATTCGCCATATTTATAGGTAGCGCTGCGATCCATTGCCTGTTGATGAACGTTCAACCACGTCAGGCAATTTGACCAAAAAGTATTTTTTAGTATGTGTATTAAAAAATATAAATCAACAAATATTTGTTGGTTTATAATATTCAGGAATATTTAAAAGGCATTTGTATTTCCACTTGCAAAATACAAACGCAATTATAATCGCTCTTAATGAATGCCAAACAATCCGATTAGTGATTACCCCTTCTCCCATCTATGTCAATTAAATTTCTTTTTTTGACACATTGACAGTGTATTTTTCTTTCCTCTTTTCAAAAGACAAATATAGTAATACATACCTAATATCAAAATCGAAATCAGAAATGTAATTAAGCAAATTAAAATTCTGAGCAAATCCGACCAGATTAAGCTAATATCGAGAAAAAGATGTTGGAGAAGATTATCCAACATTATTTTAATAACAGTAGGTACAATCGCCCGACATTAATATTTAGCACTTCGAACCGACTTGACGTTTTGATGGTGCGTGGTAAATATTAATGTCGCGGCTGTACATGTAGTACATCCTTTATTATCTTATTTATTTAATTTCATTTTATTTGACACTTATATTTTTCTAGAGCCTCATTACTGTCACATAAAGAGAATAATTACTTACAGCGAAACTTCTGAATTGCTTAAGATTTTCCGTTTATATTTTACGTTTTATCCAATTGCACTAGTTTTAGTGCCTTAATTTTGCAATTACGCAAAAATACACAAATTCTGTATTTAACTGACGCTGTAATTAAAAAAAATATATAGAGAAAACCTGGGTCCCTTTGAAACAGTGTATACATGCACACATATAATCATTAATAGTTGCGTCGCCATTAAACGTGAACGGATGATATAAAGCTCGCCGAGGCTAGATAAAGCAGCGACTAATAAACATGGTGCGTTTAATTAATGTGAAACTTTGTTTACGAACTCTATGTTTAATTAATTGAATCGTATCGCTTTATAATTACATACACATCTACATATAATAAGTGATTATTAACGTGCTAGACGGCGCAATGAATGGCTACGCTACAGAAACATTCATAAATGCAATATACAAGGTTCGCTCAAAATGTTTTATGTGTATCATGGAGATTAAAAACACAAAATCACTTATTACCGTTTTAGTAGCTGTAATGACAATAAAAGTTATTAAAAGTTACCTTATGAAAAGGTTAAACTAAGGCATACTTTATATATGACCAAATTTACTATATTTGGCTCCGATTGATATGTACTCACCCTATTATGAGGTTGTTGACTTGTACACACACATAACGCATAAAGTTCATTAAACGACAAAATATTGCTAAAGAATGACATAATATTTACATTGGAACGAACTATCATGCAATTAATATTTCTGATTCGCTAAATAAATAAAATTCTTCGCATACTTTTTGTTAGCAAGTATGTTATATCTATAGCGTGCTAACACGATTTTGTTGGGTCACGCGCGTATACAAGGGGAAGGGGTAATGGGGGTATTTACCCCCCTCCCCTATGAGCCAGCGAAACATAGTTGCAAATTAAAACCTTACATCTAAAGAAGACAGTCATCATACCCCTCACATGATGATGACACGATAATTTTAATTTAAAATTATATCTAAAAAAACTAACTTTTTTTTTAGTTAAAATAAATTTCCACTATCCATGCGACCAATTAACATGGCAATTTTTTGAAACTATCCGCTCACCGAAGAGTTGCCTCAGGAGATTCATTGTGACATTGGCTGTATGGGGTTGCCCATCCTGCTAAACCACATTTCGGGACGATTTTCTACTGCAGGACGTAGAAAATTATCAATCATATTCCAATATCTCTCACCACTAATTGTCACACTGTTACCGTTATCAGTTTCAAAGAAGTAAGGCCCGATAACTTCCTGCTGTCACCCCACCCAAAACGTGCATTTCAGAGGTGCGGTTGGCGCTGATGAATTCTCCTTGGATTTGCCGATTGCAAAAGGGGCTACATGAGGAAGAAAATTAATATAATGTCTAACAGCCAGGCTGTCATTAGGCAGTCTCGAACTCCGAAGTAGGTCAAAACTAGTTAGGGACTGCAAACAATCCCTCAATGCACTGGCACGAGACTACACGGTGTCTCTGATTTGGGTGCAGGACATGAGGGATATAAATGTAATATAATAGCCGACGAACTAGCCAAGGAGGGCTCTAAGAGACACTTCATGGGTCCAGAGCCCGTATGTGGAATTACTAAGGATTCCGCAAGAAGGGAGATCTAGACCTGGTTAGATAAAGAAAGTACAAAGAAATGGAGGTCAACTGAAGGTCAACTCTATACCAAAGCGCTGATAGAGGATGAGGATGTTAGTTTCTCTGATAACCTACTCAGGCGCAGTAAGAAAGAAGTTAAAACCATTACTGGGTTGGTAACTGGACACTGTCCCCTGAAAAAGCATCTATACAACACAGACCGGTGAAGCGAACCGTGGTGTAGAAATGCGAACTACAGGAGGGAAACGAGTTTTACATTGTAGTCTGCACATGTGAAGAACTGAAGGTACTCAGGCAGAAATATTTCGGGAGAGATCTATTGGAGCCCTCGAAGGTTCTCAAGTTTCCACTGGGCAAGATACTGGGCTTTATAGAGATCACCAAGCTGCTCGAGTGGAAATAAGAGAATTAATAGGAATGGTATAATGAGCACCTAGCTCAAGTGCCCGGACATTAAGTGCCCACCCTAACTTTAATGAATGAATGAATGTCGTACCCCAGAACCGACAGTTCTGTTTATTGACGAAACAGCTGAAAATGAGCTTCGTCACTCATGATAAGTTGATTACAAAATTCATTTTCATTCAGTTTTCTCTGGCTAATTCTTGGATGCGAATCGCATAATTTCGGCCCAGTTCGTGGTCCACAGGTTTCAGTTCGTGCACTAACTGTATTTTCTATGGAAACATATTTGATTCATTTTTTAAAATTCTTCTTAAGAATGTGCGGGACATTCGCAATTCCCTAGAACGTCTTCTCGTTGATGTTTCTGGTTCTTCTTCGACACTGGCTCTAACTCTTTGAATGTTCTCTTCAGAGCGCGCCGAACGTGAACTGCCAGTAGGTGGAAGGTTGATCACAGAACCCTTTTCCTGTAAGCGTGCCATTAGTTTCCGAATCATCGTCGCTGAGGGTCCTTGTCTGGCGTGGAAATGGTTGCGATAAGCTCTTTGGTTTAAAATAATAGACCTGTCATTTTGAAACTAAAATTCGACTATTTTTAGTCGTTCTTCCTTGGTGTAATTCATCATGCCCAATCTCTAAAGAATCAGTTATGATATACATCTAAGTAAGTAAAGAAAAAAACTATTAGCAAACAAGTTGTTTACATGCCAAATCCTACTCTGCCTTCTGGTCCAGCCTGTATATACGTACCTACTTAAATATGATACATTGCCTATTCACTAACCTCGAAAGAACCGGCCTATAGAAATATAAAGATATACAACTTTTCATACAAGGCTGCATTTTCTGTAGGAAATATTCTTGTCAAAAAGAGAGAATGATGTATATGTTTATGATACGATTTCTTCCATTATTGCTTGTATTTTGTCTGCTTTTGTGTTGTAAAATGTTGGCGTTGGATTGCGATCGCTTCATTTATGGATTTTATTTGAAGATTTTTGTTCAATTAAATTAAGAATTAGACCCTGAAACGCCACGTAGCAGCTAAGTTTCGTACTTCTTGCATCTTTACCGTGATAGTCAAAAGTAATGTCTCATTTTCGTTATTTATTTCCAAATTAGTTAGTAATTCATTGTCAGTCAAAATAGCTTTTCATTATTCAATTATTAGTTCAAGTTTTATTCATTAAAACCTCCTTGTCAGTGACTTATTTGATTCACGTTGCGCATCTTTCCGCTTCCGTCCTCTCCCTAAGCAAGGGAGACGCACAGGCTTCGTACTATCTCACACGCGCTGTTCAAGTTGCTCCGTGCAAATTTTATTTAGTTACCACGTTTGTTGTGGGATATTGTCACGTGGGGAACCTCCAATATCGACTGCATTTCCGCTTTACCTGGGGCTGCCAGGAGGAGAAGTTTCGTTGCATCGATTCTTCCTGTAAAGGGTTTTACAACAGTAGCGTCAAGTCGGCATTAATTTTGTTTAATGGCGTCATCTTTAGGTCACTGGTAAGCTGACTTTTCTTTCGGTTGTTAATTTTATCAGTTTTGGTAATCCGGTCCTGTCTTAGGACCTATTTTGCTTTGATTTAAACCTAGAGGGTGAAAGAACTACATAATTTGGGAGATCAAATCCTGATCGTTGAATTTTACCTGCACTGCAACTCGCATATAGGGAAGCAATTGGGGCCACGCCTACAACAACCCTAGCGTGACATACCCTGCCAGAGACTCCCGCCAAAGTTACCAGCTAAGTTTTATATTTTATTTTATGGTTTTCTTTTCTTGTACGATATTAAAATTTTAAGTTATTTTTATAATCCTATCACGTTATAAAGACCTTCAAGCCAAAATTACTAACTTAGATTAAGATTCAAATTTATGTTTCGTAAATACCATCATAATTATTTTTTAACTTTATTCATTGTACCATCATTACCTATAATTTAAATTATTAGTTAAGCATAGAGGTTAAGACTGAACACCAATTGTCATCGTAACATATGTTAAGATTCGCATTTCATTGTATTTTATTATTTTGCTTTTATTTTTGACAAATATACAGTGTCACCCAAAAATTTGTGTTTTGGATAAATTATTTCGATCCGAGACCTTTAAGTTTGAGAGCGAACGAACCCCGTAACAAAAAATATATGATTACTCATTCTTCAAAAAGCGTTATGTGCAGCACATTTGAATGACAGACATACCTGTTTGCAAGCTTTTACATTTATTTTATGTACTTACATTGAATGTCCACTGAGATTAATTCATAATTATTCGTATTCTTAGTAACTAAAAAGCTGTTGTGTTTCTAAAACTAATGTTCTGTGATACTACCTGCCTCTTTTGGTAACCAAGTCATGCAAAAGTCCTCTCATCACAGTTGGTGAAAAACTAATCTCTGTTTGTAATTAAGTGGTCGGGCACACACGAAAGAAACTAATTTCTTCCTGCAGGCAAGTACAATCTGAATTAGCGGTAAGTAACAACAAAACGCTATGTAGTTGCGTAAGAGGCGACGCATTTATTAAAATATTTTAGTTTTTCTTTCAATTAGCCGAAGCTAATCTGGCGGCGATCGTTATACAGATGCGATCGTTGGTCTTATTTCACCGTCTTCAAAAACAAACCAATACGGAGAAACAAAGGCGAAAGAAACTGAGAAGAGGTCGGCGGATCGACGCTACACGAAATTTAAACGACAAATAACCAGTTGCCCGACGACGAGAAATGTTAATGTTAATTATTTCATTTAGTTAACATAATGGCGTAGTACCAATTAAAGCAAGGCTACCGGGGTTTTCTAACACGCCAATTAAAATATTTTAACTGAATTGCTGTTTCTCCTTTTCTCCTCCCCCCTTGATGCCGATGGTAACGGGATGTCAACCTTTTCGTGTATAAAATATTTGATTATTCCCGCCGAGATATGCCCACTTGTATGTGGGTCTGTGTGTACGATAATTAATTCTTTCTAATTAAAGTTTTTCTACTGCCCCGTATATTACGTAGTTTAATGTCGTCGCTGCTTGATGACGGTTTGTTGGGGCTATGCGTTACCCACTATAATTATAATAATTTCCTTTAACATTTATTTATTTTGAAGTTTCGTGGAACCTATTAGGTACCAACTTTCTTTTTTAGGTGACTTCGGCCATAAATATGCTTCAAATTATATATAATAAATTTCTAGACAGGTTTATTAAATTAATTATAATGTGTCTCCGCATCTGTTTGTACAGAGTGTGTCATTCACACCACAGGTTCAACAAGTTTCAATAATATTCAATGCAGTGTTGGGAATAACACAAAGTTCATTCACGATCTTGGATTTGGCTGCAGTTTTGGAAAGGAAGCGCGAAATTTAACGAATGCAACTCATGCTTTTCGATCTTATGTATTAAATCTAGAGCGGTACGGTCAATAATAAAAAAGAACACTAATATCAGTAATAATGTGGAATAATAACTACCTTACCTAATATAGTTCTTTATGAAACCGAACTTTGTAACAAATTTAACAACCATTTATTTATTTGCCCTCTTTATGTTATCTTGCAATAATTTTTAAAGAGAATAAAATTGATTGGGATGTAATTGATAAGTACTCAAAATCGTCAACCACTGTCAACCATTCGCTTTTCATCACACCTGTGATTGAAGAAGACATCACTACGGTTATTAAAAATATGAACGCTTCATTTATTGTTAAATACTGTTCACCATTTATCGTAAAAGTTTTGACTTACCTTGTAAACTTTTCTTTTGAAAAAGTTGTTTTTCCTTTTAAGTTCAAAATAGCTTTAATGAAACCTATTTTCAAGGCTGAGGACCAAAATGACAAAAAATTATCAACCTATCGGTTTAGTGTCTGTATTTGCAAAAGTTTATGAATCTCTTATAAATAACAAACTAATGAATTATTTCAAACCTTTTAATTACCTATCAGTACATCAGCAAGGTTTCTGCCCTAATGATTGGTATGATTGGTTTAAGTCTTACCTTACAAACCGCCAGCAAATAGTAAAACTGCCTATAGTAAATGAGGATATATATTCCAACATTACGACCACTAACATCGGCGTGCCGCAAGGTAGTGTGCTCGGCCCACTTCTGTTTATTATATTTTTAAACGATCTATTTCTAATTAATCAATCAAAACAATAACCAGAAGATCATTAGTTTTGCGGATGACACATATATTGTAATCAAAGAAATAGATTTCATTACATTAAAAGAAACAGGTTCATAACTACTACGAAACCTAAAAGAATGGTTTGAAAGCAATCAGCTAATATTAAATTCAGCAAAAACAAAATGCGTACTTTTTAAAATTAATGAAAGCATGGAAACGCCTAATAATATACATTTAGATAATGAAAAAATAGAATTAGATAAACATTGCAAGGTACTAGGCCTAGTTGTAGACGATACGCTGAAGTGGAGGAACACATAACATTACTGTGTGAGAGACTCAGCAGTGCCATTTATGGCCTCAAAATTTTAAGTCCTGTAGTCAATTTCGCGACAATGAAAGTTGTGTATCATGCTACCATACTATCAATTATACGCTATGGGATTCTAATACGGGGAAATTCAAACGAAATCAATAAGATTTTTCTACTACAAAAACGGGCCGTAAGAGTACTGCTGGGTCTTAAAGCAAATGCCTCACTGAGAACCCTTTTTAGGAAAAATAATCTCCTGATAGTGTATGGACTCTATATCTACGAGTGCTTCGTTTTCACATTTAAATTCAAACACCTTTTTGAAGAAAATGAGAAAAATCACATTTATAATACAAAATTTAAAAATGATTATAATGTACCATACTATAAATTAACCCAAAAAACAATAACTTACAATAGTATAACATTCTTTAATAAGTTGCCAAGCAAAATAAAAGAAGAAAAATGTATAAACAAATTTAAACATGAAGTATTCAATTTGCTTTGTGGGTTGGAGTCATACACTGTCCAGGAATATATGAATTAATAATTAACAATGTAATATGTATCAATTATATCTTTTTTTCTAAGTGACGCCTATTTCTTGTTATTATGTATACGCAGTATTTTTTTTCTTTGTGTTTACATTTAAAACAGAAATAAAGAATTTGAATTTGACATTTGAAATAAATCTACGAACACCGCTAATTTAATTGCCTGAATACTATATATAGTAACCTACACGGTTTGGAAACGTTCGTTGATTTATCGAAAGCCTTTGATCTTGTCAATCATTAAATACTTCTACACAAACTTGCGCATTACGGAATTAATGGTTATTAGAAATTGGTCCATATTGTAAGGTATATTGAAGTTAGGTAAGTAGAATAAAATCCTCTTAATCCTTACAACAATTTTAATTTACACTGGAACTAGTTTCGGCGAATGATGGCAACTTTCAGCCAGAATCTACATTGATATAAAATATAATACTAAAATAATGAAATAATGATGATTTTAGTATAACTGTAAGCCTAATTACAATGAACTGATGGGGCTCATTCACTAGGAACGGATCTGAGTATCTGCCTACCAGGGGTCATCAACGCTCCTACGAGTGTATAAACCCACTCTCATCGCTAATCACATCTCAAGCTTTACATATAATCACCTACTAAGTGAAAAAGAGTTTAGTTTGTGCGCCCGCTAGAAGCCACGTGCCAACCTCCCCCCCCAAACGTCTGTAATATAAAGCTGGTAATGTAGTCATTGAACTAGCTCGAATAGTTCTTGGACTATCAGTCCCACTAGATGACGTAATGAAACATTAAAGAAATGCCTTTAAGCACGTGACTCCTAGGCGGCACACAATCTGAGTCATCAACTGACAAAACCGGGACCAAATATGAGCTTAACATTTGGGGGATTCTCCTTGTTAGCTTATAACAAAAACTGATGGAATATTTATATCATCATGTTTGATGTTAACAGCATATTTTTTTTTGTTCCCTCTTGGTTTTTTGTTATTGTTAAGTTGTATTCGTAAAAACGTAAATAATTAATTACGATTAATTAATTAATTGTAAACTTCTGCTTGCTTATTATTGTTTTTTTTGTTTTTCTATGGGGATGTACAGGTTACAGTTTAGATCAGTAATGAGATTGTTGTCAAGCTATATCTGCAACCTTTTGACCGATAATGTAATTCTTGTCATAATTTCATCATAGCATATTAAAAACTTGTATTATAATCCGGTTATTACACCATGGATTATTATCATTGTTTCCCAACTATTTTTTTTTTTTTGGTTTTTAACCCGGTGAGTATAAAAACACCAATTCTATTAATTTTAACTATATCCAAATCCAAACATACAACTAATTTTGGTAATACAATAATTCAAGGATATAACATAATATCAATTTTGCAACAATATTTTAAAGACTCAAAAACTACGGTCGGTTACTTACAGTGCAAGTATGGAACCATGCATAAAAATAAGTCTAAAACGAGGTATGACGCTAGTATTTTGTATGTCTGGTAAAAAAATATTCGTTCATTGTAACTGGAACACAAATTAGTTTTTGATAATTAATATTTTTTTTTATTACTGCCACACAGAAAAAGATCGCCAAAGGTTAAGGCCGGGTCAGCGTTTACCAATATCGCGACAGAGTCGATAAGATAATCCCACCCAAGTTTACGTACACATCTACACATGTTACGTATATATCTCCGAGAAACGACCGTAAAAGGTTATTATTATTGTTATTGTGGTGGCGCGATTAAATTCTAAACCGCCAGCGTAGATGTATTAAATCTGTCAAGTAGATAATTAAAAGTTAATTGAATCGGACATAATTAATACATTGACACTGATAAGAGCCGTGCTCGCCAAGTCACGTCAAAGTGTTTATCCGTCCACATGAGATGCTTATGGTGCAGTAAATGATTTGATGGGATTGACGTCGATAACCTACACGTGTAAGATGAGTGGTCGAAATTTCTTCATTTTCATTAAAATTCTGTAAATAATGCGGTCACTTCAAACAGTTTTAGTCTTAATAGAATAACAAATCGGATAACACCGTAATGTAAGAGCAAAATATTCAGATGTACTAAATAAATAAGAAAAAATAATATCAAACCGAGGATAGACTATATTGCATTTAAACAGTGTCACCAGGAAATTAAACATTTTTTTGAGAATTTTTTATATGTATATGTATATAGACTAATCCATCAAATCGGCTCATTAAAATATTTAAAATTTCTAGAAGAAATTAGATTTTGTAATCTGCAACAAAATGTTGTTCCACTTACACGAAACGTTTTTTCTATGTACCAGATACTGTAAAGGTATTGAAATAAGCGGCAACACCAGCTTTAGAACAATTTTTGAAATACATACAATATATTTAGATAACTAGACTAACTATACCCTGGTGTTTTCTAGATATAACACCTTGTTATAATACAGTTCGAGGAAACGAAACCTACATGTTTGTGATGCATTATGATTGAGGAATACCTATTCACAGATTATGCAAGAGCAGTTACTAAACTCTATCGAAATTCCTTTTTGAAGCAGAAATGTACCTGATAATATACCTTGTAATCTGTAACGAGTTGTTAGCGATTTTCTTGTGAAACCAATAACTAAGCTTATTAATTTTCCTTTTCAAAAGGTATTTTTCCGGAAATTTTGAAAACTTCAAGTGTGTCCGACTTATAAAAAACTGCCCGTACAAATGTAGCTAACTATAGACCAATTTCAATCACAGCAAGTTTTTTTCTAAATATTTGAATATGCTATGCTTACCAGACTTTTAAGTCATCTAGATAAAAATAATATTATTACTGACAGCCAACACGGTTTCAGACAGAACTACTCCACTGTGTCTGCAGTTTATTCTTTATTGGATGAGATTTTGAACGCGATTTACAGTGGTCGGTGCTCTGCTGGGATCTTTTGTGACCCTACTAGAGCATTTTATTGGGTCGATCATAACCTTTTAATGGAAAAAATGGAAATCTACGGTATTGAATGTAAAGGTGATTCCATAATTCTGCAATAATTATTTTTTTCCAATTTATTTTAAACATTTCTAGTTCAATTTGGTCACATAGGCATTCTCATGTATTAAATATCCTATATCCTCCTCACTTCCGGTGAAATTAACGGACTTTTCTGAGACAGTTTGCACCCCTTGCGAAGACAATCGCAATCGATGTCTGTTGAGTTTTGTGATTCAAAGCATTCACTAGCCAACCTCCGTGAGAGACGGACGTGTCTAGAGTTATTTTATAGAATTCAACGATTTTTTTTTTATATAAAAGCCTATTTATTCCGGATTCCAACTTAAAATTATGGTTATTATTAAACAAAGTTTATCATATTAATTTTACCCACATTTTTACCTATATAATTGTTGGGTAAATTTTCTCCAACGACGTTGTTCCTGTCCTGAGCCATTCTCCCTGATTAGAAGTAGGAGAGCCCCCCATTCGATGCCTGACCTGACTTACCCGTTCTGATGCGTGCTGATTTGATCTCTCCAAAGGTATTCCGCGCACAATCAACCTAAAAATGAACGTATTATTTTAATCCTAATCTAAATTTTAATATACTTATAAGAAATTTCATTTTAATATATTCGGCAAATTTGTGTGGTTCGAAATGTTGTAAACGACCATCGATCAGTTTGCTTTGACTGGTGGAAAAAGGTGGTAGTACTGATTTTACGAGTCAACCCCCAGTACCCAGTAATTTTCACCTTCACATCCTGCACATTTTGATTTACCCGTGTTTTAAACATAGAACTACACAGATAAATGTCTTTATATTGCAAAAAGTGAAATTACTAACTAAAAACGTACCTAATTGTTATTCAATAAGTGAACTCATTTAACTTATCTGAGATAATTATATCCTTATTTATGTTGTTTTTACACGGTTTTACATTTCGAGCCTTTTATAAATAAAAACGTTATGTGTTTGAACTTAAATGTTGTCTTTATCATACAAAGTCGATCGTAATTAATGTACCAGACCCTCATGCACACTATTTTATTTAAATTAAGCGCTTTATTGGAGGAGAGGACATTCAAGCAACATTCTCCTACAGCACCTCCTGCCGTACTGAAGAATTAAAAGGGACTATCCATTCGTGATTTTTTAATGCTAGCGCGTCCTCTAGCCTGTTTCAGTCATAAATTCAACCCCCGAATGCCATCTGCCGGTTGAGAGGGCATACTTATGATTAGAAATTAATAAAGTAGATGACACTAGGATATTCAAAATTTGAATTTACTAATTTAATTAAAGTATTATATTTAAAATTTATTTTTTTTTATACCGGAGTTTGTGCTAACTTGTAGCATTACAGTAAATACCTTTAACCGTGGTTGACACGAGAAATGCCCTTGAGCATAATTTAATTCCTGGAGTTGCAGAACATATCCACTAAACTTGTATATCAATAGAAGAATAAACAATCTGAAAATATGATGTGATAAACAAAACGATGCTCAAGGAGTAGATTTTAGCTTCACGCTTGTAAAAACATCCATATATGAGGCGTATGCAAAGCTTTCAACCCAACCTCAGTGTTCAACACACGACCATTACCTCTACTCCCTGACATACTATCGCGTTTAAAATTCAATGGTATAAATAAAACAATTGACAATCGCATGGAGGCATCGCATCGACCACATTCACCACTCATATTTAAAATATGTACATATGTTATATACTATACTTATATACTGCATATGTCCGTAAGTAACTTACACATATACTTTTCGTTCGATCTTGCAAACTAGCGGTTCATCTGATTTATACATCACGAAATTATGGTCGAATAAAACAAAGCACAGCAATAGAGCCTTCGAAGTTGGTAATTTGCAAAATAGTAGAAACGAATAAATATATCAAACAAAATCTTTCGCAAAACATTTCTTACGTTTATTGTGTTTGCTCCTCCATATAGAGGAATATATATATTATCCTTTCATAGTTCATTGAACACATTATTTTACAATAAATTAATTTTATCGCCATATTAACTAGATATGAGGTAAACATACTTTACATTTGACATGCAATAAAAATATCTTCGATGTCAATAACCACCACATCACTGTACGAATATTCTCATCCAAATATCTCAGAAGTACTAAATGTCATCAACATTCTTATATAAAAACTTCCACATCTCAAAAGGTTTTCAAATTGGCTTCGGCCTAACGGTTTCTACTTTACTATAACAAACGAAAAAAAAAAAAAGTAATTTTGTCAATATATAGTTCAGAATAGTGCTTTGGAAATTTATAGTTTCTCTTGTACAATCCTTTTGTAGGCAGTGAACTCATATAGTGAAAACCTAGGTTTTAGTTTTGGCTTTTTAATTAAGCAAAAATTGGTAAAACTCTTTAAGTATCAAGCAAATTCAGAGATTTTACTTTAATTGAACTACTAAGGGTGGGTTTATCAATGCAGAGATAAATAAATTAACTTACAGATAGAATAGCAACAGAAAGATAAATAATCTAAACCGTTTATCATGTGCAATTACCTGCTAGATAATGATTATATGGAAGCTAAATTTGTCCAGCACTTTATTTGAAAACTAATGTAGATACCCATCAGATAACTACTTGATGATACACATGATTATCGGTGATCATGACTAAAGGACGGACAAACTCGTTCGGAGAAGCGGGGAAGCGGAAAACTCCAGTGGCGTTGCCTACAACGCTATATTGGCCTAGGAACTTGCATAATGTACCTAGCATAGTTTTGCGAAGTCAGTAGAGAATTATTATGTAAGGTTCTGTTATTCACATGTAAGAGAACTTCATATTTACAAGGAAAAATCTACAAGTATTATGTGATTACAAATTTTAAAAACTTATTAAATTACAATAAAAAGTAGCAATAATTAACATAAATTAGTGAAAAGAGCTTCCTCTGTTTTTGGCCTAGTTGCATCAATATTTTGAATAGAAGTCTTGAGGTAGGGGCGTGAGGATTGTATAGACATATACTACATTTTGTTAATAATCGTTTAAATTTAACGTGCCGCTAGATATAGCAAACTGCTACAAGACAAATATTTGGAAATATTACACAAAATTCATAAAAGTTTGCCATCCTGCAGGCCTTTCAAGATCTAATATCGACATATGTTCGGTTAAACGCTCGTACTTACATCTCCTCTTAGCTTAATTGGTAAAGCGCTCGTCCGGTAAACGGGAGGATGTAGGTTCGAATCCTGCGTGAGAGCAAAAATTTTTCTTGGAAAAAATTCCTCCTAATTATTACTGTCAATAGCAGAAATACTTTTAATTTGTTAAAATTCATAAAGTTCATACTAATGGAGTTATATTTTTTCTATGCTTTTTATTTATGAGAATAGTAGTTTTATTTTTGTTATTTAGTTATTTACAGGATCTCATTTAATTTAATATGTGATATTGCTTATGTTTTAGTTTACAAAATTATTGTTTATTAAAATAAAATAAAGAAGGCATTGGAATCTGTTGTTTAGTTACAAAAAGAAATACGTATGTGTGTATAAAAGTAATAATTCCGATCAACTTTTTTATAACCCTTGCTGACGTTACAGAAATAACCACAACACAATAAATAAATGTAGCATAATATCTTAATATAATTAGTAATTGGTAAATACGTCTTATACTGAGATTCCTAAAATCATATCCATAGTATTGTCTTTCCTTTTCCTTTACATTTTTTACATATCAGTCGGAAATTCTAAGTAGTGTTCGTTTTTTTTTTTCCAATAACAAAAGTGTTTCTTTCTTTAACCGAAAACATCCTACTTTTCAAAATTATCAATTCTCGGTCTTACTGTGTAGGGCCGTCGCGTCGTTCGTGTCTTAATAAGTGTGCAACGTCTTCGTCTTAATCACTACTTTAAATAATCCGCATATATTCCATGGTAAAAATAACACGATATTAATCAGCCTGCGGCTATGTCATATGTGTCAAATGTCAAACGAGACGTCAGTCTATTTCTGCTAACCAATATAGCGCGTATATTTACCCTGTAGTTTACATTAACAATCTTGTAGACCCTAAACTTATAATTACAAATATAATTATAAACAAGTACAAAACTTTACCTGTCAGTTTACGATATCTGTCAGTTGCTTACCTCGCACTTTTATCCTTACATTGATAAACCCTTTAGGGTGGGTTTAGGGGGGTGAAAAAAATGGAAATATGTAATATGTAAATATATTTTAAACAATATTGAAGAAAAATGTGATTTTCAACTCCTTTCCAGTATGTTCCAAAGATTGGCATATAGCTCCAAAATTTAATTCCGAGCAACTTTTTCAAATAACCTTTTTGCATATTATGTCATCTAACCTCACTTTTTGCCGCCTCTTGGAATACTTTTTAAATCTGCCGCCATACTAGTGTTTATAATAAATATAATAAATTTTGAGGCTGTTAGACATACTTACCTCATCAAAGAAAATTTCCCATATTTAAACAATAAAAAAATCTCTTATGTTGCAATATTTATGCCAGTCCCTGTGTAAGATGTGTATTTGTTTTTTTTTTTAAGGGTTAAGTAATGAAAACTTTGAAACAGTAAATTTTTGTGCATTGTAAAGCATATAATACGATTTTCTTCAGCATAATATAAAACACTTAATTCCACTTCTTCAGAAAATGGGAACACGTGGATCCCCATTATCAACCGAAAACCGAAAAAATGAATAAAAATAAAAAAGACCTATTACCTAAACATGCACCGCTAACTCCCTCTAAAAAGGAAATATATTTACAAGTGCTTTTTCTACGCCTACTTGATCCTTCGAAATATGAACATTTGTCCAGAATTAATCAAATCAGATGTAATGCGGAGTGATCGGACACGTCTCTTATTACACTATGTACAGTCTTTTGTGATATCTTTTGACATAGGGCAATGTTAATATTATTATACATTCAGAGTTGAAAGAGTTCTCGGTATATAAAAATATATATTATTCCAATCAATTTTATTTAACCCTAGTAAACCAAAATAATAACATATAATAGAAGAATAACTGAAATTAATTGTCACCCTTTCTCTATTTCAGGGTACCTCCGCTAAGATCAGCCAAAACAAATTGCCAATCAACTTTAAAATACCTAAACCAAAGTTATGATAGCAAGGCAACCATTTACAATGCAAACATACATACGAAATCGGTTTTGTCCTGGATTATCCGTTCCTGTCAGTCAGTTTTGCAAATAAAGAAAATCCAATTTACTTAACACCATTTCTCTAGAAATATCTGGTTTAAACTAAACGAAACTAAACCTTCAACCAACGGTCACTTGCTCCAACGATTGTAACAAAATATGTACAAAGACGCTTTGAAAATTTGTTACAAAGAAGATTATTCTTAACGAAATGTTTTCCAAAATAAATAAATAGGCGTTTTACACAAGCGCTTAAGAGATTATTTTAGTTTCTGCTTTCCGATCCTTCAAGTCCTGGTTAGGATATTTACTAGATTGGGAAAGGGTTTATTTAGGCGGGTGTAAACACTATGTAGTTAAGTTATTATTTGTTGAACGCGTCAAATCTAGAGTTCGACGCTTTGGAAAGGCCACTCAAGAAAAATTAAAAACACATAATCTAATTTAAAAACAAAGGCAATATAAGGATAAATATAAGCAACTCGTAAAAGTTATCGACGCATAATTACAGGAATCTGTAATTTAAAAATCCGTTTTTCCATTTCGTTTGAAAAACTAAAAACGGCAAAATTAGGGTAATTAACTAAATTAAAAAGTGAAAATTAATTGTCCAGGCAAGATAATAATCGCTCCCAAAGCGATTTTGACTCGTTAAGACGGCACATTTTTCTACTGACGGAGGGTATATTCTGGGTACCTGAATTTTTAATTAGTTTCTGAACGGAACAAATTTCATCTATAAAACTGTCATCTTTGGGAGCGACAAAAGAGAAAACGGTTTGTTAACAACCGACTTAATAGGTGTTTACTAAAGAGTAGCATTTTTCAGATTTCACCCGAAGATAATTGGTGGCAGAAACAAAAAAAAATCGACCGCTACGGGACGAAAAAGTTTCGTACGAAGGGCGTAAAACAAAAAAAAAACGGATGAAAACGAACGAGAACCATAAATCTTTCTAATTATATTTTAAAATGGTCGAAAAAAAAATTATAAATCATCCTTGTATTACCGTGTAATTTGATATTAGAAGCTAATTTATTTAGGTTTACTGTGACAGTTTGTGATTCTTTTTTCCGAACAACTTTCAGTTTTTCAAACTCCTAATTAGAGAATTATTTCATTAAAATATAAAGCTAATACTGCTACGTGTTAGGAGATAGGAGCTATCAATTATGTAAAGTGTTCCTCATTATGTTACAGTAACATATTATTTTTTTAGCGAATTATTTATTTCCCTTTAAATTTTTCCCCTGTTGATATTTTATGCATGAAATGATTACACATCCATAAAAATTACACTGCTTAAAACAATTAGAAAACATTTTAGCTTCAGTGTCCCCTTACTTTTTGTAAATATCAGTTACATACGAAAAAGTATATTATTTTGAATCGTGTTTGCTATTGAAAATAATGCCCATCTTGTGAAAGTGATGAAGTTAATTTGACAATAAAAATCCGGCATTTAACTAAAACATTTAGGTTAACACACAATGCAGATCTGAAAAGTGCACCACTGACTCATTTCAAATTTAAAGTGAAGGCCATGCTGTTGAACAGGGAACTATACAAAACGGAGGAGTTCCTAACTAATTAACGTGTATAGTATTTTCTATTGTATGTCTATGTATCTGTATATTTTTTTGTTTTTTATTTATATTAACTCTTGTGATATGTACTTAAAGCAAAATTTATATTGACAATTTTTTGTAACGGTGTGATTACAAATATATTATTATTAATGAATCAAAAATATCACCAATATAATAATTAACAAAGTCATTTTTTTTTTAAATATAATTAAATACTTGCGGTGTGTTAATCATTACATTAATTTTGGGAGAATAATTTGGGTTAATATGAACACAGAAAATGTGTTTCATTTATCAAACAATTAATGTTTTTTTTTTAAGTTAATAGAATCACGTTAACCCAAAGATTTTCTCTTTAAAGAAAGATCATGTTATGAGATCGTCACTGCTGTCATTGTTACTCTATAAATGGATTTTATGAATTTTTGAATTTGACTGTAAGTATTTTTTAGCGTTCATTTTATATTTTTTCGTTTTTGTTTAGCTATACCACGTCTCATTTTCTGAGAAACCGTTTCAGCTTTATGCAACTTTTGCATCACCACTTGAAACTATTGCTATTACATGTATCAGTTTGGAGAAGATTAAATCTCAAATTTGAAAAATTGTTTTTTAAAATACAAATACACACGGAAAAACCAATTTGTTCAAGACAACAAAATCAATTTCAAAAAATTTTATTCGTGAAAATTTAGGTTAAATCCAACAAAATATTCCGTTATTTCAAATAAATAAAGGATTAAATGAATTTGGTTGAATTAACCAAATATTTGTTTGCCCATATTTAACTCAATATTTAGTTAACTTGAACAAAATTTGGTATTATCAAATACATCGATTTTTCAATGTATAATAACCATAGTTTTTTAGTTTCTGAATGTTGAAGCCGAAATGCATCATACGGTAGTCTAATATTAAGATGTGAACTTAAATATTCAAGAGCATTTGTTTTTCTAGAATAATGACTTTTCTGTGTTCATTGAATGAATATGTGTTTTAATAGTTACTATATTATGCTCATTAAGCTTTTTGGGTTTATTAAAAGTTCGTTTGTCAATATAAGCTTATTATTTCTTTTGAATTAAATCTTCCAACATTTTTTCACTTACTGAACGTTTGTTTATAAATGTACCCTTACAAATCTTGATAATTTCTCCATTCTCGTTAGGAACAGTGAAAAATACTATATTTTGACGACGGCTACCTTTTGAATCCGTGTACAACCCGTTTCTACGTCTAGTTATCGATACAAGGTGTATAAGAATCATAAGGTATGTACGCTATACAGTAGTATTTTGTTTATAAAATTATTCATTTCGAAATTCTCTCTGGAATTAATATCTTGCAAATAAAATAACATTTACTTGTTACCTATATACTACAAAATAAACATTATTAATTTAATTTATGGTACTACTGCATTAAATCTAAACTCACTTTGCGTTACTGAAACTTTAATAGGCTTCTGAACTCCTTTATAAAAGACATAACTTTTCGTTGAATCTTTTCCTGTTTGAGTTTCTTGTCTAAATCTGACAGTACCTCGTTTTCGTTTATTTTCTCCTTCAGACTCCATAACACTAAGCACGTTTCTCTTCCTTAATAAATACAACATTACACATCCACCATTAAGCTGAAGCACGAACAAGTAACTAAATACATACCTCGATTGATAATTGCATGGCATCATCCACGTAAGCATGAAATTTACAATGTTTGATATTGTAAAAAAAATCGAAAATTTAAATTATACAGGGTGTATCAGATATAGAAGTAAATATAATAATATGTAGCAGTTGTAATCATATGCAATCAAAAAGTCTTAACGCACAGGGGGTCTATCTATAAGCATTAACGAGAAAAAAAATATTTTATAAATGCCGTGGGCTAGAGTTGCACCTGTGCCCAACCAAAATGCTGTTCCGAGTATACCCCCACATACCACTATCATTCAGCCATTACCGCTGTTAGTTTTGTGTGGATCGCCGCTTGGAGTGCAAACCACTTCGAACATTTTCTTTAAATTCTTCCCGACTTGAAAAAACCATCCTCTTCACGACCATCATGATTTCATATAAGGAAAATCGAAGCTTGATGCATCGGCAAAAGCGCGGGAATGTATAGATTCATTTTCGCACGACATCATAGTAAAAAGGCGTATTTGCAAATTTTCTGTATCTACATTTATTTCTGTGTAATTCGATTCAATTCATTTTTCATCATTATATGATTAAATAAATCCAAAAGAAATAACTCAGATTCATGTGGTACCGTGTATTAACAACTAACTATCGATTCGACAAAGCAAAAGAAAAATATTTACGTTTTTTGTAACTACTGAAGTCGCATATCCGGTGAAACTCGAACGTCTTATCAGGATATTAAAAATAATACTTTGTAGACTTACGTAGAATGCTCTTAACAAAAAGGAATGTTTATTTTATAAAAAGAAGAAATTTAAAAATGCCTCAATTTTGCTAATTTACAAGGCACACTGGTCGATTGGCCTTTATTTATTCAGAATGACGTTAAATGAACTTACGGCATACCATTAAGAATAATACTAAATGAGTGCAATGTATTTATACATAATACCACGTTTAGCGGGTGCTTAACATGACGTTTCCTTGCATCAGGCCCGGACTAAACAACTTTGGCTCTAAATTTTACTTTTTTTTTGTTCTTTAATGATGAAATCCGGTTTCGGTGGGTTTGTGCTTTATATCTCGTGTAGTTAACACCCAAGCAAAACTTACTTTTTTATTTGATACACCCTGTATATAATAACGGGCCACATACACGCCCTATGATACACTCAAAGTCAAAAATCTCTGCGGGTGATATACTATTGGATACCCCAGTGACCAACTATATTTATTTCATATTTTATAAATATTTAAAAATATATTAAATCTTTCTTGAATATTATTAATATATTAATATAATATGCATAAAATATATTAGGAAAACATTTAAGAAATATATATGTTATGTAGCATTAATAATATTTTATTGCAAATGTTTTCTCAATATATTTTTCATAACTCTGCAAGAATATTTTGCTTTGTATTTCTGTAAATATTTATTTCATATAAAAAAAAGATTGAATTTTTGCTTTTGTACATTTGGTGCGTAGGACGAATAATATAAAATGGGTATAATATGCATGCATATTAAGTAGGTATGTACCTATTTAAAATAATAGTTTAAGGATTAAATTAGATAATATATATCTAATATGATTTAATTAGTATCTAAGTTGAGCGCTGTAACTTTTCTATTAATATATCTGCGTTTGTATTATATTATTTGTAATATTTGTAAGTTGCGAACGTCAACACAACACCTCTATTCATTAGGGTGCCGGTGTTATAGGATTTAGTATTGTTTACGCGTCTGTGGATTAGGTACATAGAATGTATACGCACACGTGCGTATCATCAACGTTTTCATTCGTTTGTCCGTTACATGTTATAGTTTATAATAGTATACGATTTAGGGCAGATTAGGGTTAACTGTGTAATTAATTGTTGCGGGGTGTGTTTTAGTTTTTGTGGTGATTACGAGGTAAGCAAAACTTTGAACATGTCATGGCATTTATAAGATAATTGAAATGTTCAATATCGCTATGTACAGAAATTGTTTAATAATATAATTGTAGGAATTTTATGCATCATATATGTACTGCATCTACCAGATAAATTGCTAGTTGATTTGCTTAAGAGATTCATCTCGGTAGATAAGCTCATAACCTCAAATAGAGGTTAGAATACGTTGTGCTGTTTTATTGTTTGTACGTAGAATATTTTCAAATATTATGAAATAAAGTAAAAATAAGTATCGTAAGTATTAGAATGTAGCTACCACTCCAATTATTGTAAATGCTCCAATATTAGTAGGTGTTGATAATGTTGTACGATGTTTTATTCATGGTATGATCTAATACAATTGGCATTGTTTTAGAGGCCACAAGGAAACGCCATGAGAGCGCCACTACCGAAGATATGAAAAAAGCCATAGGGTTGTACCTGGCACCAGCCAAGGCTAGACTTAAAAATGAGTATTTTTCATTTTTATGGCTTATTCAAATAAAATGATAATAAATACGTTTGTTTTTTATTTAGAACACTTCAATTAAAAAATAGTGATTAATTTGATAAACTTTCAGTATGCCTTAAAAGATGCCAGAATTATTGATTATTAACTTGTATGGTGAGTGTGAAAAAACAAGTTCTTGCCTTTTAGACAACTCTATGTATGTTTCAACTTTTCGTTATCGACGTTATACATTCTAAATAACCAAGAACAATTTTAGTTCATTTTGACAAAATTAAATAGATTGGCATAAAAATCCTCAATTTTTCATATAAATATTTTACAAATATTTTAGAAAAAATATAGCGCTTACATTAATTTTAAAATATGGAATAAATATTTTAATTGTGCATTTTATCTATATTTAGAAAAAAAATATGAAAAATATATTCAAAAACCTCTCACGAAAAATATTTATAAGATATATTTTTAAAAATATCTATGTAATATTTCTGGCTGTTAGGGTAGTTTCACTTGTTAGTTTTTGTTCTGTAAATAATAAACAATGTAACATATTATTATGGCATGACTGTTGGATAATTAATGAATATATTATATAATAAATAATTGACATTGTGAATGTGGCAATTATAAACCCAACAACTACCTGAACGGTTAGAAAATATTATATGGTGCACTCGATAAATAACAAGACATATAGGGATAATGATCCTGTAAAAGGATAATGTATGTACGTAATACACATGTGCAGTACAGGGACTATTCAAGATAATTAAGTATATTAAACATTTACAAACTGCCCTTATCCCCTCAAGCGAGCCTATTAATCCTGCTAGATTAGATTTTTTTCTCGTCAGGGCATATCTCTAACGTTTACCGCATCACCGGAATATCCACTTAATCATCTACTTAACAAAAAGATCAGTCACCGAGGGACGAGGCGGGGAGGATCGGTCGAACACCCCAAAACGTCGCCTTTTTTCCGACAATAAATTATGCATTTCACGCTCACGACTAGAGCACAATGGTCGCTCTCTCCCAAAAGTGCGTATTTAGCGAGCGTTTAAAGTACATTAACAGGGGAGGAAATAAATACAAACGAAAACTATAATAATATATACTGGAGAGGCAGTCAATAAAACCGGCAGATGGTAGTGATTTTAAATCTTCGCCGGTACTGCAACGTCGTCATGGTTACGGTTAAACATAAGAGACCGTCCTCGGCATTCGGGTCGGTTGTCGGCCAATGAAAAGTTTACGGTTGCGATTTATAGTTGTCACAATTTTCCCGAGCGTTTAATATCAAATTAGCTCATACGCCATTTGTTCGTCCGTCTCGAACCAACAATCCCGGATCAAGTCCGGACGAAGACGGGGACGCCGAAATAACAGTTTGCAATAAACGGGTGACGGGTTACTTTCAGGGGTCGTAGTTCTAATAGCAACGACAATGAGGGGAATAATCACTTGGCGGTGACGACATTGAACAAGGGTCATTGAATTTGAAAATAATTACGAAGTGATTTATGCGTTCATGTTAACTATTGCTTTTATTAGTATAAAATAACGACATACACGAATACACATACGTAATGGATGCATAAGAAATAGCAATTAACTGAAATGATATGTCTATAACGTAAGTAAATTGTTATTCATATTTTATATTAACTAACTTCAAAAAACAAAAAAAGGTACAAGTTGAAGGGACTCACCACATAGAATTTCTCATCTCGTAATGTTTCAAGTATCAAACATTAATTTCACGTAGGGGAAGGTGGGGCAAGATGGGAACATTAAGCTTTAGAACACTGCATCAGGATTGCAAATTGATATACAAGGTTCTAAGTACACTTGTTGTAATCTTTAAACATTTATCTGCTGATGGATGAATTTACAATTTTTCGATGGCTGATCTTGATGATGAAAAATTTTGAAAAGAAATGTGTAAATACACCATCTTGCCCCACCATGGGGGAGAAGATGGGGTATTTACAGTTTTGTATTTCCAGTTAAGAATGGGTCGTACCATAAATCTAGGTAAAAAACATTAGATTCTTAAAATATTCTTAAAAACATGCAGGAACAAAGCTTAAACTCTTTAAAGCGGAACTACTTAAAATAAAAAAAATACAATAACGATAAGAATATTAATCTTAATCTTCACAATTGAGACAATAGAAGACGAACTCATCCACGTTATTCGAACAGCCTCCATGTACCCAACCTCGCCACCCATGGCATTGTATCAATACTTCCCCTTGCGATACTAACATTGAGCGTCATCTTCCTCAACAGAAGAACTTGATTATTTCCTTGACGTTTTCTAAAAATCTATCTCTTTGCTTTCCTTACAAAATTCGGATTCTTGATCTATTCTGTTTTCTTCTTTGTCATTTTTTTTCCTTTAACTCTCCCTCAGCACTTCTAGTTGCCTTAGGGATTATCCAGACTTCTATTTTCTTGTAGCAGATTTTTATACGTAGTGCTTGTAAGGATTGTTGTCTTTCCCTTGTTACGTTTTGATTGAACCTGTACTTTATTCCTAACATGAGAAATAGGCATTATGTCTTCGAGAAAGCATAATGGCATATCCAGGCATAACGGACCAGACTGAAGAGTGAGATAGTAATGTCCCCATGTTGCCCCATACCAATAGCTCCATCTTGCCTCTTTGGGACATTTTCTGGTTATGTTATAATAACATGTTAAATATTTGAAATAAACAAATAACGCACTATAGAAAATACATGCAATACCTGTCAATTAATAAGCACAAAAAAGTGTAGTTGTAAATAATTTACTTATGCTTCCGATACTGGCCGTTGAACTCACCATCAAAATAATAACGAAATTCTGGAAATTGCAAAGTTCACGCGCAAACAGCAATAACTTTGTTATTACCACTAGTAAAGTTTTCTACATTACAACAAACATAAAAACAGCAACTTGTCAATATTAGGACTACTATTAATTGACAGATACTTACTTCCGTTTCGTAGATAAGACATATCCCCATCATGCCTCTTGGCCCCATCTTCCCCCACCCTCCCCTGCTTATTTAATATTAAAATTATATAGTTTAGTAAGTTTATTAATTTAACAATTTTATTCCACTTATCTTCAATATTTATTTTTTAAATTTCTATATATATATATATATTATTTGAAAAGGAGTACCGACCGGAACTTCGTTGAAGAATAAACTAAGCTATATGGGTAATACGGTCTTTAAAATAAAACTGCTAAATAGCCTCAAATATTTCGTCATATATTTATGACTTCCTCAGGAGGACATCTACAATATTATAAAGAATATGAACCAATAGTAATAAAATATTTAAAATAATACTTACTTATATATATATTATTGTGACTTCTATAATAGATTTGCCCGGCTAATGTTTTTTTTTAAAGAATATAAATAACTTTCTAATTAAATTTGCCTTTTCTTTACAGATACCTTCCTCTATATCCTTAATGATAGACACAATACAATCCCAATCCACTAGATGGCTATAAAATACCACTCTAGATCATGCGCACTAGTGATCTCCCCTCTTACTGACCAATGAGTAATTATATCTTTATTATTCTTCCAGTTGTGAACTAGTTGCCTTGGTGGCTGTACAACTGGTGTCTCCTAAATCACTAGCTTGTATATTATTATGCCTTTACTTTGTTAAATATTGAATTTATAGTTGATCCTTAATAATTCAATGTATCAAATGAGCTTTCATTAATTAACCAGTGTAATTATTAATAACATGTATAATTAATTAACAAGTTTATATCGAAAACATAAAGAGTATAAGAACTCTTACCTAAGGTGAGTATACTTATTTGGAATGTTCAAACCAAATATTTATCAATTATCCAGTATATATTTGGATTCTTTAATTCTCGAAATAACCTTTAAATATCCCGCTATCGTAAGAGAAAGAAAACCACCAACCACGTTTACCAACTTATACAAATTAAAATTTCAATCTCAACTGTCATCTTACAAACATTAACAGTAACCTCAAAATATTAGAAATGTTATATACTCATTTACACAAAACTTTAAACAATGCTTTGACCAGATACCTCGTTTATCAGTTTGCACAAATGCCAGAGTACTTCAAAATGGAATTTCCTTGTAGTGACAATCCAGATCAACTCAGATGTTCGCAGAGAAGAGTTCAGATCAGAAGAACAATACCGGTATCGTAAAAATCCAGGGAAACAAACCTCCTTCGCAGCATCCAAGGTGTATAACTACATTCGAAACAGCAGAGACATGCATGATTCCGTATAGAAAATGTACCAAGATATAGTAAACAGCAAATTTCTTATAATGACGAATAATCTTGACGTTTCTTCTGAATATTTTTAGGTCGAAGGTAATTACATGGATTTACAGAGAAGATCCCCTTCAACACCAGATATGCCACAGGAATATGGTTTAATTCATTACACTTGATGAAAAAATAAAACAGCTTTTTCAAAGATTATTTTATCAACAACCACCCGTATGCAAGGATTTCACTCATTTATTGTCAAAGAATTACATTGAGTCACTCCCCCATTCAAGTAAAGTTGAAACCTAGGATACCAGGGATATTGTACAGTTGCCAGACGATAAATTATATATTCAATTTCCATGACTACAAATGCGAATTAACCCAAATTATACTGGGCTTACAAACAGGTGTGTACATAAAATAATAATTACATCTAACATGGTTGATACCTTTCCTCTTATGAAACACCACAATATAATAGATAATTATATTTATATTTATAACTTGTAGATATCCTGAAGATGGCCAATAGGGACCGAAACATGTAGCTAAAAAAATTATAATAAACAGAATGAAATGAATAGATTTATATTTTTACTTATTTTCAATTATACTACAATCTATTTACAAGAAAAAACAACGATACATTAAATTTCAATTTAATGTGTCATTTACAATTGTAATAGATAACCTCAGGGTTTACGAAAAGCTAGATACTTATTTACACAGAAATTTAAACAACAATCATCAACAAGAAGTACCTCCAACATCAGCTAGTACACGCCACAAGGTATTTAAAAATGGAATTTCCGCGCAGTGGCAAACCAAACATGTTGCTGAAAAGAATCCACATGAAGAATACAACGCCGGTATCAGGGTAAAAATCTTCCAAGCATCCAAGGTATATCGTGATACTTAAAACAGCAAATCATATACAATTCACAAAAGCAAATACAGGTGAATTTCTTCTACTGACGAAAGATCTTGACGTTTCTTCTATATACTTTCGGCCCAATGGTAAATACAAAATTCATACAAAAATTCAATTTCGACGAGATTACGGAAATATGATTTAATTAATTTAAATTAACGAAAATGTAGTAACAACTTTTCAGAGAGATTTTTATCAACAACCACCTCGTCTTCATGAACACCCAGCCATTTATTTTATAAGAGCTACATTCAGTCTTCACCGCTGAATTAGTATCGATGCCAAAGAAACTAAATTAAAATTATACAGTTACCGTACGATGAACATATATATCTAATTACCACGGCTACGGTGCAGATTAATTAATACCCAATATACAGTGGATTTACAAGCAGGTATGTACACAAAGTAATAATTACATTTAAAACTGTATAACTAAGAATAAAATATGGCCACTGGCTCAAGAGTTTGATTTAATGATATTTTAAAATAGATACACAATTCCTTTCTGGAAAAAAAACATTTTCATTATATTGATCCTCATATTTACTTATCTGTGTCATAAAAGCAATCATCATGGAAGAGGGAACACCATAAAGAACTTTTAAGTACCACAAGGAAATACATAAAGCATACAATTATTACACTTAACTTACCGAAGCGGCAACTCTTAAATTCTCTCCAGAATATATCCAAGGCATACGTAACGTAGACGACGGCGGCATAAACGGTGTTGCAATTAATTCACTTTGTACATTCGCATAAATGACAATTTCCCTTGCAAATTTCGACCGCGCGAGGTAATAAAGGGGCGCAAGTGTCCCGGCGGCATACGATTACCTCGAGTAAAAATTCTCGCGATTCTCCGAGACGACACAAGAAGTCCGACCGGCGTAAAGATAAGATCCATTCGGGCGGCTTATATCTGCATTCATTAAACCGCAAACGGGGGCAATTTCAACTCCAGTTATACAACATTAAACGGCCTTAAAGCGTCAAAAAAACCGTTCCCCTTTTTTACGGAGTTGCTAAGAATGCGAAATTGCGACGGTTTAATGTAGCAGAAAGAATTGGCCAAGGAAATTATGTCTTCTCTTATTTATTCTTGAAGATATTTAGAAATTTGCATTGCTTCATACACGGATATGGAATTTAATCGTGGTTACTGTAATAAAATTTAATTGAAAATAGCCTGGATGTCCCATGTTGAATGTTCAAATGTGTGTGTCAAATGTCATTTAAAATTATTTGCAGAATTCAAAAGGATATCTTCATTTCAAAAGCACTGCTGGTAAAAAAAAGTTATTGATACACAGCAATAATGATTTCGTTAAAATTAACAAAAATTTAACAAATTTTGTAGCTCCAAAAAGTTCACCAAAAAAGAATTGTTAACAACAGCGACTCAAAATTATTACCGAAGAACTGTGTACAATTTTTTTAATTGGTATAGCAAAGATAATCGCCAATGTTTCCCTAATAAACTCGCAAAATTCGCTTCTCTTTTTGTCAAAATAATAAATTAAATTGAAAATGCATTACGTATTAAGACGCAACTGGCATTCTTATTACTCCGGATTTTTAAAAATTAACAAATCCACAAAAATAAATATTGTACATAAATATGATAGACAATTTTTGTTAACTTAACTCATTAATTTTTTTAGTATACAAAAATGTATTCCTTGACTTTATTTCTTTTTTGTTGTAGATTTTCAGTTAATTGGGTAATTCGGGCATTTTGGAATAAAAATCTAAAAAAAAATAAAGTTTATTTTGACGTTTCGCCGATATACACTTCGTACTTTTTCAAACAAATGTATATTAAAATAAATCTAGGAGGTTTAAAAATTAAAAGGATAAGTAAAAAATAAATGATAATTAGTTCCATATTCTATATATCAATTTTCCCTTTTCTCAACTTAAAAAAGTATGTATTTCTAATGAATTACGATAATAAACTTAATGAAAGCTAACATTTTTTTTGTGGCATTGGAGATATCTAATAAATTATGTTCCTTAAGGAAAATCTTAAGATTTATCAATTACATGCTTAATACCCTGTAACTATCTGCCAATCATCAATTGCGTTCATAATTGCCCACTGCGTTATTCCAACTTACAAGTTTCGACACGAAGTAATTAAAGTGCTGTTGAACCATAAAAGAACGCACACATTAATTTGTCACCTGCTCAAATCAGAGTAGGTATACAAATTAAAAAATATAAACTAGCAACACTATTTGTTGCATTAACAAGGGTGTTGTGTATATTAAGATAATTTTGCTAAATTGACAAGATTTATAAAATGATGATATTTGTGGAACTTTGGTATCCTATATATTCTATACTATTGATTTACTTATTCCCACATATGTTCTGCCTTGGTTCTAACTATACAGAAGTGCATTCAAAGCAAAATATACCTACCCATACATTTATAATATTTATATGCACTCATTCTATGTTCTACTTTGTGTTACACGATAAAAAAAATTTAATTTGAATGAAATAGAGTCTATTTTGGCTTCAACGAGAAGGAGTGTCACACCTCTGAGATGATTCCACTCTGTTAGAAAATTCCGGCAATGTTATAAACAGGGCGATATGGGAACCGCGTAAAATTTAAAAAAAAAAAACAAAAAATTATATCGGGACGCAAAGATTGTTAACGATTAGGGCAACGAACGTATTCATCTATTTCGGCCGACGGGACGTGCGTTACTTATAAAAAAATTATAGATTCTTTTGAAGAAGGTTTAGAAATTTCTACGGATACATATGACAAATTCCCATAAAACGCAACGCTATCATCATTAGCAAAAAACTGAACCAAAAAATAATTCCGATTTATACATGGGGTGGTACAGTGGTGTTCGAATGACTGCCGTCATGATATCATTAATCTGAAATTCCGTCTAAACATTCATATCTTCTTCCTTGAGTTAACAAACTATATTGGCCAAAATTTAAAAATCCTAAAATCTTTATTAATTAAAATGTCATAGTTTTTATTAATCCGTATACCTTTGGCAATTTAAATATATACAACTTTATTTATTTCATTATTTGCATTGTAATTTAATCTCTTTCCTTTTTAGTACTTCTTGTTTACTCAATAAAGATATACCTATTATCATAAATAATTCAATTTTATATACTCATTAAACTCTGCAAATAAGCTTTTAAACCAAAAAAAATTAAGTCATACGTTATATCTTATAACCTATACATAATAGATACATTTTGGGCCTGTTCTACGTCATCAGCCATCACGCAGTCAGCCTTTCCTTCATAAAACACAATAATAGCGGTGGGCAAATTAAATACAGTGCATATACCTGCATTAATCTCTAAAACCGTCGTATCGTGTCGCTTACTTATTTCACTTATTTGTTTAATCTACCGTCACAGCGATCGTATTTTATACGAATATCGTTTAACGGAGATTTCGGTGCCAAAAATGCGAGGTCCATAGGCGGTCCTAATGTTCTAATAACGACGATAACCGCAAAGATAGCGGTGGCGTTAATTTCTGATTTTAATGCCGCACTTTTTTAATCGATCCCGACTGTGACGTGAGATATAAAACAATCGCTTTCAACCACACAGACGACGCGTACGCGCGAACCCCTAAGCGCAATTGTTCTCGAAACGCGCCATTCAAATACCGCAATAAACACCAGATATGGCGCCATTTTAACGCTTATCTTTTGTTTTAATGATATTGTACCGGGGCATCAGTTATTTAAAATGTTTTTTTTGTGTACGTAGTATCAAGAATTTTCGCAACGGCAGCAAGCTAATAATTACAGTTTTTTTTTTTGTATTTTTATGTAATTTTCTATATAAGTGCTCCCCATCATACTTAACAACTTTAGCAGTGATTATGAATTCTACTCTTAAAAAGACTTAATGACTTAATAACATAACGGCCAGTGCAAAAGTGGTACAACGGTTTTATAAAAAAACACAGGCAAATTTCAGAAGAATAATAATAGTCTAGCTGTGCCTAATTCGTACGTACTAATGACCATTGGCGCTAGTTAGAATTTTTTCCTAGGGGAGGCTGGGCTATGATACCTCCCTTGCTAAGTTAAACAATGTTGTCCATAACGAATCTCCTTGTCTTACTCCCTTTATTTATTTATTTACTCTTGTATTTGACATTGTCATTTGTATTAATCTCCTTAATTTATGTTTGATCCCATTTTCCTCTAAAGCTTCCATAAGTTTGTTTCTTCTGAAGGACTCGAAAGCTTGTTGAAAGTCGACAAATAACATTTGTATTCGTGTGTTTTTTTACTATTTGTTTGAGCGTAGGTATTACGTCTGTTCATCGATCATTCTTTTGTAAAACCACATTGATATTGTCCTATTAGTTCCTTTGTTTTGATTACTAGTCGTCTGTGTTAGTGTTGACAATATTTTATAAGCTGTACTTAGTAATCTTAGTCCTCTATAATTATTGGTAATTTGTTTAGGTCACCCTTCTTATGTATTGTAATAATTTGTCCAATGTTCCAATCCCGTGGCATCTTCTCTTCTAACCATATTTTTATAATCAGCTGATATATTCTTTCTTGCAATGCTTCTCCTCCATGATAAAAACTATATTAATGTTGTCTTTTCCAGGGACTTTACCATATCGGATTTTGTTGATAATTTCATTTATTTCTACTCTTGTTGGTGTCTCGTCCTCATTACATTCCATTGCTCAATTTATTTTATCGTCTTTTTCAATTTCTAAATTATCGTCGCGGTCATATAATAATTCTCTAAAGTGTTGTTTCCATACCTCTTTAAACTGTTCATCATTTTCTAGTATTTTTCCGTGTCTATCCTTAATGTCTATTGGTTTCCCTTTATACGTCTTGTTTTGTTCACTGATCTTTTTGTAGAATGATTTTGTATTTCGACTCCAGCTTTCTGCTTGTATCTTCTTTATTTCTTTGTCCAACCATTCTCTCTTGACCGTCCTTCCTTATGTTCTTTTTAGCTTCTTTTCTTGTTTTTTCGTATGTTTCGTTATCTTCTTTTTTACTACTATTTATCCATTTTAGTCTAGCTTAATTTTTCTCTTTTATTATTTCTCGACACTCATCATTGAACCAGCAATTATTTTTATTTTTTACTAGTCCTATTATTTCCCTTGCTACTATGTTTATGCTGTTTTTTATTTCTTCCCATTCTTTTTATATGTCCTGCATTTTTCGCTTTGTTGGTTCAATAGTCGGTTCACACGTTTTCCAAATTCTTCTTTTATTTGGAGTCCTCTAATTTATTTATATCCCACTTGGTACTTACATTTTTTATGCTCTTTCTTACTTTTTGTCTTATCGTTGCAACTACTAGAAAGTGATCTGAGTCAACACAAACTCCTCTGTATGTTCTAACATATTTTATATTGGTCCTTTTCTTTTTTGATATTAGTACATGGTCTATTTGTGTGTAAGTTTTGATCCGTACAACCAAGTAACTTATCCATACTGGGTGCTTGATAGATAGATAGATAGATAGAGCTTTTATTGTTGGTATTGCCAGTAGGCAATACTGAAGACACATTGTCAATGTTTACAGAATTACAATCACACATAAAAATAAAACTTAAAATACTACACATTTTGACATGATAGAGATAAATTCCTCAACGGAGTAGATGACAGTGCTCAAGAAGCAACGCCCTTAGTCGACGTTAAATACTCGTGAAACCGGCAAGAAGACTTTATATGGGTTGTAACAAATTAAATAATTTGATTCCCATCGAAAGTAGGGGATCGTCTAGTAATTTCCAGTCTGTTTTAGTGGCTACTGTATTAGTTCTCTTTTGCTCTTGTGTTATAATTATGGATTGTCAGAACATTTTAAAAAAGTTAATTGATTATCAAATATATAACAGAGCAACTCCATAATGTATATACTAGGCAGGGTAGAATAGCCAATCTCTGAAAGTGCGGTGCGACAGGATTCGTAACTTCCAATACCCACTAAACATCTCACAACCCTTTTTTGGCAATAAAACATCCCGTGATAGTACCGACGAGCCCCAGAATACTATGCCATAGGTTATTCGTGAATAGACTTCACTATAATAAAACTTTAATAAGTCACTGGAATGCAACACATATTTTAAAATTCTTAATTTGATAACAAGAAGTGTTAATCTTTTTAATAAGACATTCACAGTGCGAACCTCAATTCAAATGTTCATCCAGAGTCATGCCTAAAATTTAATTGTTGTTTTACGCTCTATATGTGAACTGTTGTACATTACTTATTTGTAGTTATTTATCGAATAGCGCGAAGTATGAAAAGTACATGTAATTAGTTTTAGTTTAAATTAAGCCTTAACTTATTGGAAGTAAACCATCGACGCCAGCTTCACTAAGAAGTCTATGTGCTTCAATTGTACCTCCACAGGATTACCTGCGACGACAAATGGATGATGTATCATCGGCGTATATAAAAAGGGATTGTCGCACATACTATTACTTACACTCATACTTGTTCTTATTCCTGGATTCGTTAACCTTTGACCATTCTTATTAGTTTTCTCATGTATTGTATATTTACCTGCTATTTGCCTCAAGTAATCTTCTCGTTACAGTCTTCCAGTATTGTTATTGTGACTTGTTTTGCTATCTTCTCACATTCCATTTCTAGTTTTTTATAAAAGTTATCTTTTTCTTCATCTACAGCAATTTCTGTAAGTGCGTATATATTTAAGATTGAAAGGTTAAAAGGTTTCATTTGTAATCTGATATATTCTACTCTTTCATTTATAGGTTTGAATTCTATTACCTTATCTTTACGTTTTTGCATCACAATAAAAGCCACTCCATATTGATCCCGTTTTTGACTTTAGTAAAGCACTGAATAGTTTGCTTCAGTTATTGTCCCATGTCCTTTCCAACGATAAATGATAAATAATAGTGACCCTAAAATAGAGCCTTGCGGTACATCGCAATCAACGGGTGCCACGTCTGATCTATTCCCAGCTATTTCAACATATTGGCATTTTTTCTTCAGGACAGCTTCACGAATTGTAGCTTACCAGTATTCCATAATAGGAACGCACTGCCTATGTCACACCATATCAGTCGAATGTATTATTTTTGCCTGTCTTCAATACTGAATATGTGCGTCTTACCAATACTGCCATATACCTAAATACAATTGAAGGGCTTATTGTAATAAAGTGATATGCCACAAATAAAAAAAAATGAGTTATCAAGCTTTGAAATTTTAGAAAAATGCATAAAATTGACTACAATTCAATTTAAAATTGAAGTTTTTTTGGTGTGGCTTATCATGTTTTTACAATAGCCCTTCAATCACATTGATAAGAAACTTACTCATTTGAATTTAATTTTTAAACGTACAAAACTGTTTTCGCGCAAGCCATCATAAAAGATTTCGTCAGTCATCCCATATCATCGCAGTAGGTGCTTGACTAAACGAAAACCGCTATTGTAATCGATTCCCAACCCTAGTATATTACTCCTTCCTCGTGCAACCCGACTTAATAATTTTATCTCTCCCCGAAACGTCAACAGATATCATAGCTGACGAACGCGCGTCGCTGTCACTCACATCCCTAATCCGCCGTTAAGACTCTAAACGTCGTTTAGGATGACAACAATGTCTCCGTTCCCGGAGGAATCGGTTATGCGAGGTGGTCCGCATCTTGTTACTCTAATGCCCCTTGTCTAATAGGATTGCCGGGTTATTGAATTTCGCATACATTTTACACGTGTAAAGGGTGGGGAGGTTATTGAGGCGCTTTCTCGGTGTCAGTGGATTGTTGTCGATATCCATCGGGTGTCTTAAAACTCGAAAAGCGACGACAAAACAACGGAGCCTGTTGCAAAATTGAAAGGTGTAAGTGACTTTGAATTATCTCTGGGGATTCGAAGCCTGTGTGGTCTGAGTTGTCCTTCCATTGGTAAGGCGGGGAATAGTAATTGGTAAGCACTGACCAGGTATTTCATTCGAGCCACGCGTAAGGAAAACCAACTTGCATACTAGGTATGTACAGTAAAGAAGTAATAGAAAAGCGAATTACACACAATTATTATGCTTATTTAGCGATTTAAAAAGAATACCTACTCTTTTTTCATATGGAAAAATACAGCTTTGACTTGAAAACTTGGCAGCATATTAATGGCAAAGTAAAGTTTCTTATTTGATCAAAAAACTCTCTGATTAATACTAAAATAGATATTTAAGTTGACTGTAAAAACATTTTAAATTAATGAAGATATCTTTAATTTATAATTGACCCCATTATTTCATTAAGCATATACGCTATTGGTCTATCCGAGATGGGAGATATAGTACATATACACATAGTTGCCAATGCATTCTTCCAAAACGTTTTATGTGAAAAGCATGATAAAATACAACGCACTCGCGATGTAGCGAATTGGAATCTTTTTACGCACAAAGAATCTCACACACCAACGCCACATAGTCGCAGCGCCGAAAAGATTGTCTGTCACACCACAAAATTATTTAGATTTGCATATTTTATCAGTGCGTCTACCTGTATCTAGGTTTAAACATTAAAGACATGAATTCAACTTTGGGATAGGAAGGGAAATAACTTTGTGTTAACATAATTGATAGATATTCAAATTTTGTGTCTTTTATGCATTAAATTCAATTAAGTAGGGGACAATGGGGCACGTTCGGACACTAAACTTTAAAAACGGATTATATTGTTATTTAATGGGGTATGGAAAGTTTCTTCTACACTTTAATACGTATACATTTTTGTATGAGATACTATATAAGAAATACGATAATGTTCCATGGTTTTTCTCGAATATACCTTTTTTCAAATATCAATTGTCCGAATCTGCCCATACCGGGGCACTTCCGTACAGCACATGGGACACATCCGTACATAGCTAAATTAAACACAAAAACATTGATAAACAACTCTTTCAATCACAGTTTTTAAAATTTCAAATGAAAAGCAATACTAGCCAACTATATTACTGAATGTTTAAATTATTAAACTTTACAGCAAATTTGAAATATCCAGACTATTTAGCGGTTCCTTTAATGTTAGTTGATTGAGGAAGCTTGGAAACGATATCGTCGCGATTAATAAGAGAAATATCACAAATCCTACTTTCCTTTCTTGTGCAAAAATTTTACCTCATGCACCGATTCTAGGTCTACAGTAGTCACCTCTTAGACTACCCCAACATAGCACTTTATGGTTTTCTTAGTAGAAAAACTTCACCAGAATGTAATCTCCTAAGAATATGCTCTCATCATCCAATATACTTTGGAAAAGATCTCATTCATGCAAAGTTTTCATCAAAAACACTATCCTGACAGAATCTTCCGTATCTCCTTCTTATCCGTGTAGGCTTCTCGAAATCAGAAGAATCACTGGAACGATCCAACTTGCTCTTCTGTATCTTGCTTCTCTTCATTGGAAAAATGTGCCTTCTCTTTTGTCAAGTGCTTCATAATTCATTTCAGTTGCAAGACTTAGTTTTTTGAAAAATTACAATCACGATACTATTAATTATAGAGGTCACTATATCGAAAGATTCTTTATTAATACTAGAAGATTCCGAGGGTAGATCCATTTGATATAATATGGTAATGAACTGGAACAAGGACGGTTAGTTATACTAACTCCTAGAAAATCATCATCAGTAAACACTAGGTTATTTATTGGCCAAATGCCTGCTTTAAAAAATGCTTTGGTGATGTTAGCTGGTGTGAAAGTTTGTAAGTATGGGTCGTTGATAATTTTTGGGATGTCCTGAGTTTTTATCATCTTACCAGGATTATTGTTCATATGATCCTTAAAAACGACTTTGCATTGTGCTTTGAATGGCCCATACACGGATATATCTAGGGACTGCATACGATGCGTCGAATGAGGTGGTAGTTTGTAGTTTCTTCTTCCTCTTCTTTTCCAGAATCATCATACGAGTCTCCATATTTCCGTTTTATTGCTTTAATTCGATCAAAGAGGGTTGACTTTCTAATATTGAACTCTAAATCAGCTTGTCTTTACTCTTTTCTGTTCTAGTTACGCTTACTGCGATATTTTTTAAAATAGTTTCGGAAGTTTCTCCTCGGTTAGTTTTTTTATGTAGGTGCTGACCATTTTCTATGAACAAATACGTATAATATTTATTAGTAACAGTTTCCAATGGGGCAGGTTCGAACAGTCCGAACGTGCCCCAGGTTAATTGTCCGAATGTACCCCACATGCACATTTTTTCTTCAAAATGATGAAAATTAATTCCCTAAATGTTAGGTGCTACTAACCTGCTATGCAATTATAGATTATTTAGCGGTATTTCACGATGTATAATTGCTAGAGAAAGCTCAGTTAAAAAATAAAACCGGGAAAGCTTATGCTACTTACCTCAAATACTATTATAGGATCTTAAAAACCAATTTTTCTTTAGTAAAAAAAATGTTTATTGCTCTAAATAAGCAAACTTTCAGTACACAATAGCACGTCTCACTAGCAACTTGACGTAAGCTTCGTCTTAAACTAACACGATGTTTAAGGGGTAATTTCAAAATGTCCGAATGTGCCCCGTGTCCGAACGTGCCCCAGTCACCCCTAAACTCTACCAGGGTACTTCCATGTCGACAATATTGTCCCTATTGTTAGGAAAAAAATCAGAAATATAGATTTTTACCTTTAAACAAGTAAAACTTCTATGGAAATTATCACCACCATAGAAAATTTACTGGTGATTATTTCAGACTACGTGAAAAAATCTTGGAAAAGTTATTCAAATTTCGCAATTTTACTATGAATACTCCAGACTACAAGAGAAAAAACTTCGAAAAACCACCTATGGTTAGAAGTATTACTTCTAAAAGCAAAATACCTGTACGATCGTTTTAGGGGAACAAAAATTTATAGGTACAGAAATTTTCCCAATTTTTTTAGTGTGTAGGTAAGTACCTGACATAAAGCAAGAAAAAATAAATAAATAAACTCGAAATAAATAATTTGGAAGTAACAGTACCGGTAAAATGCGGAAATTCCTGAAAAAAGAATTGGTGGTGATACTTTGTACAGGACATTTACAAATTACACTGCGTGACACGATTTTCGTACCTGAAAAATTGATTACTATTATGGTTTTCAATTAGTTACAATACGTAAGCAGTGGATGTTTTTTGTTTCTATCACGTCTTGTTTTTGAAGTATACACTGATGGCATTAGATAGGCTAGGCCGATTCTGACACAAAATCTTGGGAATTTCAATGGGGGTAGAGTTCACATTTTATCCCCTCATAGATACAATATGCATATTTACATGTCACTTCGTGCTCGTAGCGACAGATTGAACTATTCTACCTGATATTACATTACCGGGTGTCCAGCCTAAGATGCAACGGTCTATAGCCGATTTATTATTGCTTTTTTTTTGGAAAAATGTTTCAAATAAATGTTGGCTCGAATCATATTCTACACATTTTAAAATTAGATTCAGTAATGGCGGACTTCCGGTTGTACCGGAAGTAGACACTTTATTATTTTAAATGGAACACCTGTATATTACTGTATTTTTGAATTCCTTGTTAAATTTAAATAACAATACGTTGGGACTAAGTTGTACCGTTTCCGAATTGCATGACGTTTTTTCGGAAAAAATGAAATCTGCGTGTTTGGCAAATATCTCCGGAAATACGAAAGTTAGAAAGATGCGGTTTTCAGTTTTCGCTTAATTATGAAACAGCACACGTCTTTTATTTTAAAATTGTTGCGTTTACATTACAGAATTATTAAATAGGGCTCTGTAATTTTCGAACTCTAAAATCATGGATAACTTGATTTTTTTAAATTGACTGATATAGCATGATTTTTTAACAAATGGATGTAAAATTTGATTTTCTTTCGATTTATACGGGTGTCATTGTGTCTATCTCCAAAAGTTTTGGAGATATTCGCGGCTTTTCAGTTTTTCATGATAGATACGTATTGCGAAGCGCCGACCACCTTTCCCTCCCATTTTACCAGGCTTGGGACTAATTAACAAAACAAAATAAGTTTTGTCGTTAGTTTTAATTTTTTTGTCGTTAATTTAATCGAATTATTGATAATTAAATAAAGCAATGTGTATATTTTTTACCAATAATTATTAGTTATCGTACCGAAAAAACAGTACGTGATAGAAAAAAAGTACATAGGTGTTCTTATTAAGCGATTTGTATAAATAAATAAACAGGAAAAATTGAAGTGGGTACTTAATTTTTTTTTTAATGTGTAACGTAGTGTTATTTAGGATTCAGCAATGATGTGTAAGTATGTATTTCAGAACATTATTTTTTTTTTAGAAATTTCACACCCACAACTGCTGACATCGCGATGAAGCAGACTGTATGTAGGTAGGAATGATGAACATTGCACAGCCGTCTCCGTTCAACAGAAGCAGTCAATCAACTGTACAGCGCGTGCAGTCACATTCTATTTCGCGGGACACTCGAAAAGGCAATAGCATTAAATTGATTTTATTAATCCCCTCCCCCCGCCACCCTCGACCAATCCCCATTCCGGTGGGAAGAACGCCCGCTAGGCGGGAAAAGTGGAGAAAACTGCCAATCAGAGAGCGACCGCGAAGTAAGCTACTCACACGTACGCGTCCGGATAAGCCGCGACACACACGCACATGCATACACACACCGACTGGGATTTTTAAACGCGGCCCGTGCAACGTATCCCGCTGTCCACCACCACACCGATTCCGGCACTATTACCCACTACTACTGCCACTCTGCAACTCTACCGAATGTAATTGATTTGTTCTCTATTTTAATTTATACGAGGCATGGGGCCTTTGTTAACGTTAATTATGTGCCATGGTTGACACTACGGGATGAATGAAAAGAACGAGAGGAACCTAGGCGGCGAGAGAGATAGAGAGTCAGAGGGAAGAGAACGGCACGGGGTAGAAGGAAGAAGAGAGAACGTCAGAGCTCGTTTTCGATTTGATGTATTGACCAATATGAATATTACGAGCTTGACGGGTAATGGGCCAAATTGAATATAATGAACAATGCGCTTATACCCCATTACAGAACTTTTACATTACACCGATTGAGTTGAATTTATTTTAGCCAGATGATATTGTGGAACTGTGAACGTAGATCTTTTATAATCCATATAATCTATAAAGGACATAAAAATACAAAAAAAAATACCTCCATATACATTATGTTTCATCAGTACTTAACAAAACGGAAATTGAGGTATAAACTTCTCGTGTCAAATTTACAGCAATAATCTAACATTTTAAAATTCTACGTTCTTTACAAATAAAAAAAAAAAAGCTAAAAGGTGAATTATTACATTAAAGTGCATGAAACAGTTCCCAACAGGGAATGGAACATACGTAGCAAGAAATAAAACTAAAATGTTTTCATTTTTTATTTTTAAGAAATTCTAATTTAACCTGATCAATATTTCCAAGAAAAGAAAAAAAGAAACTGTTCCTTACTGTACTGACTTTAAAAATTGCTTCTCGACTAGCTAGGAAAAAATTTACTCACCTGCATTTAATACAAGCTGTAAGAGGCCGCTAAATATGGTTTCTAGTTGGGGAAAACTTAATCTCTATTAGACTTCTATTCCAATCCAATCATAAACCGAAGCGTTTTTAGGTTGATATGACGATCATTTTCTCTACAGATTTATTTTTCTAACTAGAAGCGGCATCCAGTACAAATTATTTTTAATAAATAAAACATTTTCAATTTTTTTCAATATTTATTATTTAAGAAAGTCATCAGTATCACTAAACTTCAGAAGTATAATTAAGATAGATTTGCGACTTGGATTACCATCAAAATTAATGTAACGTTCGAACCCGCAGTGTATTCGCTATTTATCACAATCACTAACTTAATTCATTTTATGTTCACTTTTCAAAATAATGTGATTTTGGTATGAACTACATTATACTAGTTTAAATTTTATATTTATTCATATAGACAACTAAATATTATTTAGAGTTTACGTCTCTACCACTTGTGTACCCCCGGAAATCATTGTTGACAAAACATGAAAAGAATTAGTCGAATAAAAAGGAACAGTCTTTGTATTACACAGAACCATATAGTCATAACTCTAGAATCCTAATTATAAGCTGGCGTGTGTTCGTGTCAGAAATTTAAAAGTGTACATGTATATATATATATATATATATAATTAAAATGTATAAATAGAGATTTACATAGTTTCACAAGAGCGAAAGAATATGAACTCAATTATTGTAAAACAAGTTTGGAAGTCGTTCTGTTAAAAATGAATTAGAACAAGCTGCAAATCAAAGAAAGGGAAAGACAGACTTAGAACAGAATAATAATAATAATCAGAAGAAAGGAAAAAAGTATTTGGCAAGCAACCACCCACCATCACCAACTTTTTCTGAAGAAAGGCTTTTATAATAGCTACAAAAGCTTTTATATTCTATGATTCTTCTTGTACTTTAGTGGATCCTGATGATCAAGTTTATGATAAACGTGTAAGTTTGAGGAAAATAACTTCGTACTTGTGAAAGTCCATGGGAAAGGAACATCTCGAAATTATGTTGTAAAAATTGTAAAGCGACTTAAGAATGGCTTTAATGTTAGATTTCTAAAACGAAATATGCCTTCCAACCGCTTCATATTCTCCAACGAAGAACCTGCATTTGTTGAAGAAGATGACATAGTTTGTGGTTTACCAAACCCATTACAATCTGTGAAAGGACGTTATGAAAACATGTTCTATTTCAATGTAAACTTGTCCGAATTTAGTTTACAATAAAACTTTCCTTTATTTTGTACATTTTCAGAAATATTTTTTTAAGGTGTTATATTATTCTATATCCAACATCGTTAGTTAACTCCATTATGGTGTTTCAGTTAACCCAACCATAGTTGGGTTAACAGGACCATACGGACTTTTTTTTAAACTAACGCCCTGCTCTTGGAACAATAGTCAGCCCTTTAAAAGCTACCTTGGCAGTTAGTAAATGTACTAGGTAATATTAATATATTAGCTGTGTTCGCAGAGGAATCACAAACTAGTCAGAGCCAATCATATACCGTGAAATCAGTCAGAAAACTGTTTCGGATTTCTTTGAGCCAATCGAATCGCGTCTGACTAATTTGTGATTCCTTTGCGAACACAGCTATTGTAACGCTACGGAGTAGCATAGTGTCCGGTATAAAGAAAATAAATTTTTGAAAATGATGCTTTGATTAAATTAGTAAAAATCAAATTTTTAATATCCCAGTGTCATCAATATTCATGAGTTTGGAATCATAAGTATGTCCTCTCAAATGTCAGATGGTATGCAGGATGAGAATTTCCGATTGAAACACGCTGGCATAAAAAAAATACGAATAGCCAGTTACTCCCCTTACATCACTTCAATACGTAAGGAGATGGTATGGAAGACTGTCGCCAAAATGTCCTTTACTTCAATTTGTATGTTCACAATGCCCAGTTTCCAGGATATCGTACGCACGATACTCTTGTACATCGATTATGATTAATTTTGTATGATAAAGAAAACATTTAAGTGTGAATAAAGTGGTTATATTTAATAACNTTCAAATTTTTGTGGGTGTTCTTTTAGTATACATTGTCCTGTTAGAAACTGTTATTGGTGCGAAGATATATCCTCTTGAGCCGCAGTAGTTCCTCAGGCCGCTCTCTTTTATAATAATTTTTCCTATCCCGACTGTTCCATTCGCGGAGGAAACAACAATACTTTGTGTAACCGAGTTGCAGGCCGAGGAAAAGTGAAACAACTTTCAAATCGCCACAAATATTCCTCTTAAAGTCGTTATACTTAATTTTTTTTCGAAAAGAAGCTTCATGTTGTCATAAGATTCTTTCAAATCCCTTGCATGAGCCAAAGGAACAGAGGGGAACTTATTTCCATTGTGGAGTACAATTGTAGTACCCCTTTCAAGCTTAATTTGGAAGGGTCAATAAACAAACGCCACTCATCTGTTATATTGATTATTATATTCATGACCAAGCATCTTCATAGCAGAACGGACATCACTACAAAATACAAGTTCTTCCTCCATAGAGAAGAAATCCTCAAATCCTGAATGGCGATTACAAAAAAGCGCAACTCTTGTTCCACTCTGAAGAAGATTCCAGCCATTTAATCTGGATCGTAGAAGTTTGGTTTGCTTCTTAGACAACTTTAAATCGCGGACGAGGTCGTTGAGGTCTTCGTACCTTATATTAGAAGATGCGGTAAACAACAAGACGAATCTGAAATGTTGGATGCAAATCCAAATTGTCGTCTGCAAAACTTTCTTCGTTTACTTCATCATCAGCACTTTTATGGTAGCTTAGTATCATGTTTTGTGGCGGTTTAGGCACAAGTAATTCCAGACTGTAAGGTATTGGTGGAATATTAGGATATTTTACAGTACTATTGGATTTAGATGCCATACCACTTATTTTTGTAAGACAAAAATAACAATCGGTAATATGATTAGATGGTTCCCTCCAAATCATAGTAATAGCAAAAGGCATATGTCGTTTAGCTTTTACCCACGCTGTAAGAAGTCTGACACACGTAAAATATGGGAAGCCCAGCTTTTGTTCTCATCACCTACTTTACATTTGAAATACTGCTCATAGCACTTTTTAGGGAGAGGTGCGAAAGATCGTTTTTGATATTTAGATGTCAATTCGCTGCAAAATGCAGCAAAAAGAGCTCGGGTGGTTTACAATTTTTCTTGGCATTTTACAAGTGATCAAATGTTCGCGGTTTCACTACAATAGCTTGAACGCAGCCCAACGTAACACTTTTTAAAACATTAACAACGTCAGCGTATATGTCATTTGCCGAACTCTAGCCGAGAAATTCTGAAAACATAATTGATTTCAAGAAGCAAAAGTATATGGGAATGAGCCATTTTTGTGCTTGGAACAAAAATCTTGTTAACCAAAGTATATTTAAAATTCATAAATGAAAATTATTATATTACTTACTTTAACAATTATATGCACAAGCTTTACTATTATAAGAACACAAGTAAATAACGTTCACGTAATTTACTCCATAAAGGCAACAGTCACGGCGGCTTTTAATGTGAAGGCTCCCGAATGAGAAATTGGTTCAACTTAAATTTCACATTAAACAGACAACGATACAAGGTACCTACGTAAAGCTAAACATTCATTTATGCAATTAATTGTTAGGGGAACAAACTTTGCTGCTAACGCCCTGACTTCGGATGCCAGGCGACGGAAAATGTATTGTCGCGACGGTGGTAGGATTTAACTCTAAACGGAGAAAGTTGTGTTACCATTTTATTTAATTGGATATTCTAGGGGTAAACAACTCGACTGACTCGAGAAGAAAATTTCGCAAGAATGGCTGCGAGATTATCCGGAAGATTCATATCTTGATTAAACTAATTTACATAAAATATAAGGAATCGCTGAAGTTATCGTATATAACCATTGCAGTATTGCGTCTTTGATAGATGAATGTATTATCCACCTAATCATAAAAAGTGTAAGTGGCAATGTTTTACTGTCAACTAGCTTGTGATATCTTGATACAAGCGGACCAATTTCATTTCGTTTATATTTAAAATATTGTTTTTATAATGATTGCGTCAAAAAGTGGGTGGAATCTAGCTAGAAGACAGAACAAAGAGGTACAGTAAGAAAGACATTTTTGATCTTTTATGATAAAGTTTTGGATTAAAATATTGCGATGTGCAGAGAATCAATTCAAGGTCACGCAAGAAGCAGAAGCTCCCAAAGCAAGTACCAACAAGTACCTACGTTAAAAAAATTTAAGAGCTCCAATAATTGCTGTTGAAATAGAAACATCAGAAGCCGCAGTTAAAAAATTTAGGAATGGTTAAGGTATTTGCATGTTGAATTCCTAAATTGCTTACTCCTAAACAAACATTATATCAGCATCAAAATCCATCGGCAAAGACAAACAATACAAGAATCTAATGTAATAGATTCATTTTCCCCACTCATAAGTGCAAGAATGCAGTGGCGACTGCGGTGCTTTGGAATTAATGTTGAGAAGGCATAGTACAACTTCAAAAAGCCTTTTTAATTCTGTGCAAAAAATAGTAAGCAATTTACTATTTATTTTATCAATAAGTTATTTGTCTAAATATGAAAATGCAACCTAGAACGAAGCTGCCTGCTCTTGCCTTTCCACTCACGCCGTGAAAGCAACCTTGAGCATACTTTTCATTAATTCTCTGGCTTCAAACTGCAATGTTCACTTATAGCTACACAGGTGGATGAAACTACGTCCATCCAAACGCAACTTGGAATGCGGAATTAGATATTGCTAATTGAATATTCGTGATACGCTTTTATATATATTAGGATTTTAAGAGAACCCGCCGAAAATGAAACTCGACATAAAGTTTGCCTTTTTCGGTTTCAAGTAACGTATTCTTCTTCTCAGAAATGTTTTCTTTGGTATTCGAAATGAATATATTAACACAATAATAATAATAATAAATTAACACATAGACTTCTGCGGACGTTGCTTATACTATACTCTCGGGGCTCCAGGGTGGAACCCCGTGCTGGATCTTCTTCTGGGTGACGTTACGCCCACACTCGCAAGGAACATCTGCTACTGCTGTTCATCTGAAATAGTTATAGGTCAACAGCACCAATAGAACGCAGTTCCAGCCTAAAAGCCTATTGGAAGAGTTTAGTAGGTAAAAATAATATTTTGTTTGCTTGTTACATAAGTATCTAGAAGAGATTTTAACAGAAAATCTTAGGATTTAATTTAGTTAGCTTTAAACCGCTCTTTGTCTATTCTAATACATTTATTTAGTTATTTATTTATTTATTTTCATAAACCCATAGCCATGTAATGTATGATTTTCTCATTATGTTGTACCTAACATTTATTAGCCATAAATGATATTACTTGACTAACTCTGACTTGTATAGCTTTTTCTTTTACAAAAGATATATTAAAACTGCAAAAGCTTTTCCTTTATTTTTGTTTAATGTTAGGAAGAATAAACAAATAAAATAACCTTCGTTCTAAAGTTTTTAAATGAGGTATCTCTGTCTAGTATCGTTTGTGGAACACACATGTAGATATAAATAACGGCTTTCTTTTTCGATAGGTTTATTAATAATCTAATCCATGATTTTTAACTATGTGTGAGTAAATTATAGCAAGGTAAATGAAAGTAAATGGTCCAATTTCTCACAAATTCTTTATGACGACAACCGGTTTCATCCGCTAAGGGATATCTTCAGGTCAGAATTATAAAACAGTTTAAAAATAAGTCACGTATAATTAAATAGTAGTAATAGTACGCCTGTAAGGTTATTTATAAGTCTGCAAGCATATGCAATACATGCTTATAGACTTACAGATAATCTTACAGATGCTACGGATATGATAGGATCCCACCATAAGATTACGAGCTGAACATGGTAAATCAATATTAGTAGATGTTCATGAACCCTTCGAATAGAAGGACCAGAAAACGAAAGAGAAATTATATTCTGAAATAGTATGTATGTGCAATGAAACACCACAGTGGTGAGTGAAGGAATTATAAAGAGGCGCAAGCATATACAGTTTCCTGGATTTGTGTGTAGATGGCCTGTGAAATCTTATAAGAGTCCTATGGGTCTGGAGCACCGCTTAGATGTGTATGCTTGCATCTCACTATAACTCCTTGACTCAAAAACCAGAGTATGATGCAAACATTCTGATAAGTAAACTAATGTGAAGATGGGAAATAAATGCATTAAGCATGAAGATGGCCGGAAAACAAAATTATCAAAAAAAAATATTTTTTGTTTCAAAATTAATAATTAGGAATTCTTCATCTGGTCATTTTCTGAACGATAACACTACGTTGAAAATATTATTCTTTTCTACTAGGTATGAATTTTCCTTCATGCTGGACAGATAATATAAAAAGTAAAAATTTGCGATCGTATTCGGTATAAAATCTAAAGAAACGTAAACTATTATATGTGTGTGACAATAAATTGGCGATTATTTTAAAACTGAGTTAAAGCAAGCGACTCCAACAACAGAAGTAAAATTATTTTGCTACAAAATTTCATATCAAACAGTAACACTTGGGTCGGCTCGCTTGTCCGTAAAGCTCCATGTATTATTTCTCTGTCAAAACAGCGTTAAATATTCATTTATGCAGATTTATCTGCTTTTGCTTCGACGTCATTTGCATTAATTTTCATAAACAAGCAAAACTTCTATTCCACGTTGGGTTACTTGGAAGCAAAACTATAAAATGGGGAAAGAAATAGGCAAATTTTCAACTGTCTAGTTTTATATTTTCCGCTTGTATCTCCTAGAGATTTTAAATTAAAGAAGTTTCAAACTAGTTCAGTTGTGTATTCGAAATCAGCTGCATCGTTTGAAATGCTTGTTTTTTGCTTTTACGTCTATTAAAAACAAATGCAGCGTTTGTAGAATATTTAAAAACTTTAACCTAAACTACCGATTGAAATACAAGAAGGGAAAGCTAACTGTAAAACAGCAAGTGTGGTGAGACTGTGAATTTGGTTTGACATTGGTCGATAAACACACGCCTAAATTGAGCCGCTTCTTGAAATAGTTCATCAAAGGTTTCCATGTATAAAATCGTTACCATATTTCGCATACTTCCTGAAAAGTTCTAACATCACGTAAAGCTCTTACAGAGAATATTACCATATATTCAGTTCCATATGAATAAATATGTGTATCTCTCGGAAATAGTTGAGAGTAAATTAAGCTACTTACAGATGCAAAATTTGCGTCGCAAAGTTTCGCGCACGGGGAACTAGCTACAAAGTTGTACAACTGTGGCTTTCTCTTGTCGAACTAGCTGCATGCCATTCAGAGGCCCGATGCAACATGTCACAAGATTGTGCGCTTCAATGTAATTAATTATACAGCTACAACTTTTGCGTACTGTTCCGCATATAGTTAATAAATTCTCGTCTACGATTCCTTGATTACGCCATTTTCCAGTTTATAATATAGAACATGGGTGCGGAATTTAAAATTATATAAGTTGGAAATCTATTCTGATTGCCCAGAAAAATTGGATATATAAGAAAAGAAATATCTACTTATAAAACTTTTATAATTAAAATAAATGCAGGATATTCTTGTACGGTAAACGTTCTAATAACAGCGGCGCATTGAAATGATTATTTAATGTTTTTATAAGTCACTTGTGTAGTTATGCACTTTATTTCGATTTGGAAAAATAAAATGTGGAAATAGCTTAAACATTGACACACCAAAAGTAAACCTATTAAATATTATACACATTAATAGAAAGGTTCCCTTCATTGAAAGCACTACACTTTGCATCAAAGGAATAAAGTCAAATAAATTGTTGTTTAAACAGAGAAAATATACGGTGTTTTGGGAATTACTTTATTCATAATGTTTAATCCTCCAATACTGTTATATTCTTCCTTGTCCTAACTATTCTTCGGTTTCTTTCTTATTTTAAGACAACGGTTTGGGTTAAAGAAAATTGGGGGAAAAGCAAACTTTGATGAATTGAGAACGAGTCGTTTGCACCGCTGATTAATTTTCAGCTTCAGTAGGAAATAGTTATGAATGAACAAAAAACGTAGAACAATTGCATATTAAACCCAACATTAACATGAAAAGAACACTAAATTACAATTATAAACTAACAAGAGTCAGCAGATTGCCGATCGAGCTCAAAAAACGTGATCCTTGAAGCGAAAAAAAATAAAAACAGGTACGGGTGTGGAGGTTTCTTTGAATAAGCCTCTGATTGGTCATAAAATAAAGACGATATTTTTTTGAGTGGCGACAAAACGCGTTAGTCGTGTAAATTCGTACATCATATTAATAAAAAATTAAAACGACCAACATTTAGCTGTAATAAATTGAAAAAGCCTCGTACAAACTTTCGTACTCCCGGGCGCACTTACATAATATCATCAGTAATTTTTAATACGAAAGAAACGGGGCACGTGTCTAGTGGATACGCGCTCGGTTTCTAAAGGTTTTTAAAAATATCTGGAGTTTGAGGCTACTATCGTTTTAATTTTTTTGTTAATAATATATAAATAATTTTTGAATTTATTTTCGCATTTAAATTTAGTTTTTGCATTTAATTTTTTATCAACAATTCAAAATAAAAGTAAAAGTTTGTAACACTTTGTGTTACATTGTGCAAAGAGAAAAACGGAATTTCAAAAGGCAAGACAAACAACAATTAGAACAATCACATTAACATATTAAAATACAATTCAGAATTGTGGAGGATAAACAACAGACTGTTTTAGTTTAGACATTAATCCAGTAGATCAAGCGGCCCGTTTATTTCGTAATAGAAATTACATATGTTATATGAGTGCGACCACGGAAGTTTAAATGAAGTTTATGCGGAATTTTTTCAGTTTATGTAAATGTTGCTCGTTTTACATTTTTTATCAATATAATGATGTAAATTACGAATTTACACGATTAAACGTGTTTCTTCCCGGTTCAAAATAAATATTGTTTTTATTTTTTGACCAATCAGAGCCTCATTTACAAAAATCTCTGCACCCGTATCCATTTTTTTTGCCTCCGGAATCACCTCAATTTTTTCAGCTGATCGCGATGTAATGATGTCGCAAGTTCCCTTGTAAACTGTCACATCAGCATATCGCCGTTCTACTAATGAAGTAACGAAAGTGGAAGTACGTCTATTAAATACAGAGATATTTATAACTAGATGAAGCAATGTAGCGTCAACTGTGAGTTAGCATGTATGAACTAATCCTCGACTAATTGTAAGTCGGTGCACTTTTTTTGTCGGATACACTTCTCGACAACAATGTATAACTCTCTTTGTTTAAAAGCTGAAAATGATCGTATTGGTAAAAATCTTACCGCCAAACAGTAATTTGAAGTGGTATCAGTCGTAGACAAAATACAAAGCGAAATAAAATCATTAGCTGAATAATTAACAAAGAATAGCTCTGCATTGTTTGCATTCGTTATTTGTTTAAAAGTGATATATTAATATTATTATATTGGTGGGGTAGTTACTAATTTAATAAATAAATTAATAGCACAGAAGAGATTTAAAAAAGTAAAAACGAAAATATTCTTACAAAATAAAGAGAAATTAAGAGAAAAGTCATTATAAGAAGGGATAAACATGTATATGGGTCATTCCATATCAACCGGAACACCTAAAAAATTTGATGTCTTGGATTCTTTTTACATTTTAAATTTGAAGTCTTTACCTAAAATTAGAAGACCCGTATTTTTTCCTAAAGCTCTACAGTATCTATTTACAAAGATATTTGCGAACAAAGTTTGCAAAATCGATAAAATAATCGCAGAAGTAATATTGTTTGGTTATGCATAAATTAAAACATTAAAGCAAAATGCATATAAATCATGGTGTATTCTAAAGTTCAAACTACACAGTTTCATTTAATAATGCCTAAATTAGATTGTACTTCATTACGGCCCCCTTTTTCTCCTGTTTAATAAAATAACGTCTTTTTTCTCTATGTTTACCGCGAAATTAAATTTTTGAAAAAATATCATGATATCCTTTAAGCTATGTTCTACAAGAATAGAAGTATTTGAAAATGGAGAACCTGCACTACTCTACGTTACATTGTGATATATCGTAATGTAACGTATAGTACTGTATGAATTTATTTTTTTTATAGAATACCCGTAGGTTCTCCATTTTCAAATACTCCTATTCTTGTAGAACGTAGCTTAAATAATATTATGATATTTTTTCAAAAATTTAATTTCGCGGTAAACATAAAGAAAAATGACGTTATTTTATTAAACAGGAGAAAAAGGGGGTCATAATGAAGTACAATCTAATTCAGGCATTATTAAATGAAACTGTGTAGTTTGAACTTTAGAATACACCATGATTTATATGCATTTTGCTTTAATGTTTTAATTTATGCATAACCAAACAATATTACTTCTGCGATTATTTTATCGATTTTGCAAACTTTGTTCGCAAATATCTTTGTAAATAGATACTGTAGAGCTTTAGGAAAAAATACGGGTCTTCTAATTTTAGGCAAAGACTGCAAGTGTAAAATATAAAAAGAAATTCAAGACATCAAAATTTTAGGTGTTCCGGTTGATATGAATGACCCATATATAGTACAAAGAAAGGAACACTATGAAAACGGCAAATGTATTACAAACAATTTATTATATCTACAATATGACAATTTATTCATTGATTATGAAATAATATGAATTCAGAAATCAGCTTGAGATGACTTGCACATTATGCATTTGCTCATAATGAAACAAATAGATTACCTACTGATATACTACCTATACAATGCTGATACATAATACACAATCACAATTCTATTGTAGGTTAGAATAAGATGTAGGACCAATTTCACAAATTCAAACAAGAATATCACATGAAATAGAAAAGACAAACGTTTACGTTATCTTGTAATATTCGCATGCGCCGGCTTTTAGAGAAGAAAAACATATACTTTCAATGTCATGTTTAACTAACTAAAAGAGATGGAATCATAAACGTGTTTCTAGCATGTTTTCCCGAACGTATATCCAAATTTATATACAAACCCTTTATCTAGTTATAAATATCTTTGATTAAATAAAATATTGTTTTGATGTGAATAATGCATTTGAAGCAAGAAATGGAGAAGACATTAAACAATATGCAAAACTTGTTTCGGAGCAATTTAGAGGAACTAATTTTTGCGAGAAATTGACAACTCTACTGAAACCACGACTTCAAGAAGACATAAACAATAATGGACAATACATGAAATATTGAAGATTTCGTGTATTTATTAAAATTCCATTTATTATTATTATAATAATAGTATTTGATCTGCTTACTCTTTTGTTCCTGCTTCCAAAATACTATATATTTTGAGAGTGACATTCTTTTCGTGTTCACAGAATTATGTCATACAATGTTAAAGATAGGACCCAGTGAGAACAAGTTGGTTACATTTACGTGAATTTAACGTTGTATTGGTTGAAACAACGTTAATGGTTATAATTAACACGTTTATTATATAACCAATTTTTAACTATACATTGAAGAAACGTTATATTAACTAAGAAATGTAACGGATAGTTTAAATTTAACTAAAATAACACGTTGTAGTTGCATCGTTTATTTTAGGTTATAAAACAACGTTACAATATGAAAAATTATTAACTGAAATGTAACGCATGGTTTAAATATAACTAAAATAAAACGTTTTAGTTATACCGTTTACTCTACGTGAAAGACAACGTTGAAAAATGAAAAATTAGTGTCTGAAATGTAACGCATATTTTAGATATAACTAAAATAAGACGTTGTAGTTTCACCGTTTACTCTACGTTGAAAGACAACCTTGAAAAATGAAAAATTATTAACTGAAACGTAACGCATAGTTTAAGTACAACTAAAATAAAACGTTGTGGTTTCACCATCTACTCTACGTTAAAAAGCAACGTTGAAATATGAAAAACTATTAACTGCATCCAACGCATAAGTATAATTAAAAAAATGCGTAAAGTATAGTTAAAATAAAATTGTGTTAAATTTGTTTGTTTTAACATAAGATGTGATTTTGCATGAATGAATGCAAAATGTATTTAACAATAGGTAACACAGTTATTGTATTAAACTATACTGCACTATACTGCACTACTGATGAATGTATCATCCCTTCCCCATTTCAAATAAACTCTTCCACCCCTGTTGCGCATCTGCAACGTGCACGGTGCACTTGCAGTCACATGTTTATTACGCTAGTCGAGTGTTAGAACTTTTCTTTATCTTTACAACAAAGTTTTATATTAATATGTGATACGCAACAATCAGTGTATTTAACTAAACGGTGAGTAGCTAGGTACCCCATCAATTAAGTCTATCCAGGTTATATTTGCATATACGATGCACATTGCACGTATAATTATGTATATGCATATACACAATTGGCAAAACAGCATAGTAGCCATCTTAAAATAAGAACACTAATGTCAGAAAATTTAACTATATCTAAAATTTGTTCTTGAGGAACTGGTTTCTAGTACACACCACTTCTTACTTTATTTTCAAATATATGTAAGTTAGCGAATGCTGATGGTTCTAAAATCTGGATTCTTGTGTAAAAGAAATTATTCTAATTACTGTTACATGACGTCGTTGCAGTGAAGCATAACTGGAAGGGAAGGGACACTTAGTTTTCACAAAACGGGAATGGTTGAGGTTAAGTTACCTGTAAACCGATTTTTTACGTTTTACATAGATGTTTTATGATCGTTAAACTCCACTTACCAATAAACGTTTGTTGATTGAACATAATATCACGTAGCACTGTAAACGTACTTTTTACGTTTACAGAGGTGTTTATTAAACGTTATTAAAATACACCTTGTGCTAAACGTCTTATTTAACGATATTTTCTATTAAAAATTAAACGTTAAAATAACATTAGCATATGACGTGAAATAACGCTTAATAAGTAACTTTTTGTCAACGTATTTTGTCGGGACATAGATATGCCGCTTCGACGTTGTTTATAAACGTTACGTAACATTCGGTTACCGTTAAGAACAACGTTTTCTTAACGTTTATGTTCTTATTGGGGAGGATTTAGTACCTCAGAACACAAAATTCGCGACAGTAATTGGATAGCCAGGGCATTTTTCCGCATTATCTGTTCAGAATTCACGACTAACACAGGGCAAGTCGTTAAATTACGATGAACATATTTCCGCGTTATTCGCAAGGATTTTTTTCCCAAAATATGTGTTGAGGGAAGCATCTGGTTTTCGAATACCATTTCGAATTGCATAAATATCTACGGCTTACACCGAGATAAGACAAATCCTCCGTTCGGAAAAAAAGGATTCGCCAGAATTTATTCCTTAATATTTTACGCAAAGAGGACGGTTTAAGGAGCACAACGCCGCCATAAATAAGTTTCTATGAAAAGATTTAACGGGCGCGTATACATACATGCGAACGCGAGGATAGCTCACGTACGAGCACATGTAAACGGAGGAACGGGCGAAGAAATACGACGAAACGTGTGTTTAGTATGCCATAAATGTTTTTTATTTTCCGAAAACACCTACGTTCAGCTGCCGCCGACGGTGTCTGGGCACCGGGGGTGCTTTCAAAAGGTCTGCGCGCATAATTCGCGAGGAATGCAAAACAGACCGAGAGAACGTAGACGGAATATGTGTGTGTTTTAAGCTCAGCGTTCTCAAACTATTTAATGTGGCGGAGCGGCATTATTTTCACTATTATGTAGCGGACGTTAGTAATATTACAAAGATTAAAATTAACTTTTTTATCACTAGCACTAATATTTGTGAAACTGTTTCTCAGTCTTTCATTAGCCGTTAGTTCCAAAGCTTTATTTTCCATAATTATAGGTAAATTCCCTCATCTCAAATGAACGAATTACGGACGAATCTGCTCATTTTTTTTTTGTGTTAGTTGGGTACTCATTCTATACAAATACGGTATGTACACTTCTCACAGGAAAAATGGGACACCAGCAATTCAGAATTTTAAAATTTCTTGATTGTAAATGCAACTTTCGGAGGACGTATTCACTTATCACAGCCATAAATCACTTAATTATGTATATTATTACTGCGATCAAAGGTAACGACTAGAAATTTAAACAGAAAAATAAATATGTAGAGAGGAAAAGGTTTATGTATAGAATAAACAAATCGGAGTTTCAGTGGCGGCGTTTCCTTTAGAAATACCAATGAAAAAAAAAGTCGCTAACAACAAAAAGAACTCTTGAATAGGCGGCTTCATTTAGAAATATATATATATGTATTTAACTTGTTTGATGTTATGTAGAGATAATTCTTTTTTAAGAAAACATGTGGTGATGAGATTTTATTAATATTATGTTACTTGTTAATGCTGCTTTGATATTAGTTACTTACTTCGATTTATGCTCGCGAGTATTAATTTAGCAATAGACAATATGTCAATCAGCCTCCTCAGTTTTGGGATAATGTGATTTTCACAGATTTATTGACTACACTATTATTGATGTATTAATTACTATTGCTGTTTAATATTCTTAAATATTGTATTACTATAAAGTTTCCTTCTATCTATAAAAAGAATACCAAAACCAGATTTAAGATTATTTATAAAATTCTTAAATAAAGCAATTAAGTACGCAAAGAAATTATTTATTTTATGAACCCTTCGTTTATTGTATTTTCAGGAAATATATTTTAACTATCGCCTGTGTAATCTGACGTCGTTGATCTATTTTCTTGAGATATGGCCAACACTGGGTCTCTTTACAAAAGGACAGGTTTATTAACAGTTATTTAAAATATTATTGGATTTATAATACGTAACAAACATTGTAAGAAAGCATATTGTTCGTCAATCTCAGTTAGTGCTAAAATATTTATTTTTGAATTTGATACATTTAATACTTTTACGTTGCTACTGCCTAAAGCTGTGTTACAGACTAAAAGTGTTAGCTATATTTCAATAAAATACAACGACATTGGATTACACAGGCGATAGTTAAGATATATTTCTTGAAAATACAATAAACGGAGGGTTAATAAAATAAATAATTTCTTTGCGAAATTAATTGCTGTAAAAATTTTGTAAATAATCTTAAACTGTTTTTGGTAATTTTTTAAAACATAGAAAAATATGTATGTAGTAATACAATATTTAAGAATACTAAACAACAACAATAATGAATACATCAATAATAGTGTAATTAATCAATGTGAAAATCACATTGTTCAAAAACTCAGGAGGCTGATTGACATATTGTCTATTGCTAAAGTACTTACTTGCGGGCATAAATCAAATTAAGTAACTAATATCATAGTAATAGGTAATATAATTGTAAAATCCCATCGCCACATGTTTTCTTAAAAAAGAATTATCTCTACATAACATCAAACAAATTAAATACATATATGTGTATTTCTAAATGGTGCCGTCTACTCAAGAGGCCTTTTAATTGTTATGTATTTTTTTTGCATTAATATTTCCGTATTCGGTATTTCTAAGGAAACATCGCCACCGAAATTCCAATGTATTTATTTAATGTATAAACCTTTTTCTCTATATATATTTATATTTCTGTTTAAATTTTTAGCCTTTACCTTTGATCACAATAATACACTCAAAAAAATGATTTATGGCTTTGATAAGTGCATATATCCTCTGAAAGCTGCATTTACACCCAAGAAATTTTAAAATTCAGGATTGCTGGTGTCCTAATTTTTCCTGTGAGAAGTGTACTTAGTTTTTAACACAAAATAAAGGAAAATACCATTAAATATGTAGTGTATTCAATGTTTTCAATGAAATATTAAAAATGCACAAAAATAAGGGAGTGAGCATAAAATTAATTACTACATTGTAAAAAATATGGTGGCAAGTTTTTTTTTCCGGGAAGATATTGAAGATTGAAAACGACACTCAGCAGGTAAATTATTTCACATTCACGCAGGAACAATGATACTTACTATTCCACTGGCTTTGCCAAAAATTGCCTGTCTTATTGCATCCAGAGCCTCACATTCGCACAAAATGTGGTTAGCGTTCTCTGTCATCACAGCCTGCAGTTGGTATCTCCAGCGTTGGTCCCAATGTTCTATAGGTTTCCTTTCAGTGTACAATGTCCTGTTAGCACAGCTGCCACAATGCGAAGATGATTCCTACTCAGCTGCAGTAGTTCTTCAGCCTTCTTTTTTGATAGTCCCTTAATAAAGGTATTTCTATGGATTTGCCTGGTTGCATTATTCCAGTGTTCTTTTTGTTTCTCTCTGACCAAACTTCTTACCTACTCTCGTGCTGTGTTTTTAGACACTTCTAGATTCTAAGTCTATATATAAAGCAGATGATCCCTATCTTGCGAACTCATCGGCTTTTCTCGTTTCCTTCGATTACTGAATGTCCGAGTACCCACAGCAAAGCGATTTTATTGCGGTTGTAAGGCTACTCAGTTCGCGAATACATTCCCAAACCAGTCTTAATTGCATCTTGGGGTGTCTTGGGGTTCACTAATGCCTTCAGTATATTTTCATAAGCCTTCTGATTGAGTTCAGTTGTACAATGCAATATTGCGCGTGCCTCTGCTTGAAAAACCGTGGCGTATCACATTGCTGCTGTAGGAATAGTCCTGATAGCTCCTGTAGTTTCTAAACACGCAAACCTCTATATGCTGCTAAGTTTAATTACAAGCAGTTACCTCCTGCACCTTTATATATTTCGTTTTTTTTTATAATTTATGTTTAGTTTCCTGTTATGAGACCAGGAAGCCGCTAAAGAGCTGTTGAAGATGCTAAAATGCACCAAAGGTAGTATCACCAGCCACAACTATTGCCACATCATCCGCCTAAAGGTAATACTGACAATCATTTAAGTAACACCCAACATCATTGAAACACAGGGAGAATAAAAGCGGTCCTAATATGCTGCCCTGCGGCACTCCTTGATTTACAGCAACTAAATCAGAACTCCTGAAACCTAGCAAAATCTCAAAGTCTCGGTCGAAAATTTATGATCAATTATATCAAAGGTTTTAGAAAAGTCAATAAGAAGACACATTACACGCTTGTAATTATTTAGCATCGAGTTTACATAATTTGCATTGTACTTTTTTCTGTAAGCATGTTGCCTATCATCTAATATTGATGATAATCCTTTATTTCCAGTTTTATGCGCAATTTTCAAACCTTTCTCCAGAGACATGTTTTCTCGTTTGCAAATGGTAACACAAAGGACGGCAGAAAATTGAAATATGTGGGATATCATCACGCTATCCACACCAGGCGATTTTTGCTGTATCAAAGTTTCCACTTAATATCAAAACCTCCGAACGAAATGTAAAATACTTAAAAATATAGATACTTATATACTGGGTGTTACAATAGGCACGGAACAACATATGTTGTACTTATTTGACTAAATTTCAGAAATTAGTTTTAATGATAATAATATCAATTTGCTGGGATTATACAAATTACGCATACATGGTACGAATATATTAGGTATGCTCGAAACGAGAGCGTTATTCTGCTGCTTTTCCCAAATGGCGTAAAAGCTATTAGTTGTCAAATTTTACTAATGCATCCATTAAAAATTTTGACACTTGATAGCTCCTATGACGCGATTTGGGATAATAGCAGAATAGCGTTATCATTTCGAGCATACCTTATATATTTGTATCATGATCAAAACCACATATGCCAAAAACACTAAAACATCGTAAGATGTTTTAACGTTTAGCCTTCAATCACTTATAGCATCCAGGCTGTCAGATGGTAATTTTGGTCAGAAGTTTAATTTATGCAAATTGATACTCGTAGAATTTATACTTGATTTCAGTTTTCGAAGACCCAAACAATTTTAAACAAAAAGTAAGGTTCCTGTCACTTTGACATTAATCTTTAAATCTAATTAACAAAGGTGGCCTAATATATTTGTTTGATGTAATTTGTAGGTACAGACCATTTATTTTAACCGTTTTCATATTTTAGTTTTGTTGTTGTGGGAGCCGTCTGATACGAAGTATCCTGAAAAACTGCAGGTTCTTGGCTTTTTGTATTTGGCCTCTTTTCTCTTACCCATTAAATTATACCAGCCATTGCAGTCGTAATACCACGCACTAATCTTTGCAAGTCTCTGGCAGGTTGATCTAAGTAATCCTCTGAGTGTCTGTTTTCTTGCGTCCAGAACCTACAGAATGTGGTGCGCGTCGTCTATCCTCTCAGTACACAGTTGGTATCTCCAGTGTTGATAACAATTTTCTGTAGGAGTGTACAATGTTCTGTGAGGAGACCTGTTACGATGCCAAGATGATTCCTGCTGAGCTGCGGTAGCTTTTCAGCCTTCTTTTTTATGGTCCCTTAATAAAGATCAACTGGTCGTATTATTCCAAAGTTCTTTGTGTTTCTTCAACTCCTTACCTGCCCTGGCGCTGTGTTTTTAGACACTTCTAGAACAGATTCCGCACCTATATATGATGCAAATGTTTTTTTTCCTGCTAACTCATCTGCATATCTGCCAGTTGATAGTTCTTGCAATCTGAGGTGCTCCATTCTACCCCAGACGCTTAGAACACATACGAGCTCAAAACTTTAATGACTCCATCTATATACTTAAACAGTTAGCAAAAATCAGGCCATAAAATTACTTCCCAGTTGTTTCCTGCAGCACTGATGTCTTGCGTTCGTGGATGGACAATATTTTGCTTACAAACCGGCATTTATCTGCGCATCACCACTTTGAGAAACACTGTTTTAGCTGTGCTGCGAACCGAAGTCTGGAACGCGTAGTAGAAAAGAGAAAGATGTGATTTAGGGCTATTAATATCGTGAAGTTTTTATCCCCTTTTTGATATTTCTGCAGGGATATATATGTCCTGCCAGATCCTAGCCGGCGAACAAAGACGGTCTCCTACACACATCGCGCCACCAGGCGAGAAAAGCGCGTCCGCTGGCGGAACAAAGGGGATATTAGCGGCTGTGTGATTTATTGCGAGCGGTGACACGGCGAACGTCGGACAGAAAGTGCTGAAAGGAGCCTCTTCACGGCTCCCACACTCTCTACTCTCGGTGGCAGCAGTCGTCGTAGGCGCTCCTGTCAAGGCAAGTTTTCGGAACGATTAGCGCCGCATTAGTAAGCGTTATTGCACACTCGGACGAATAAGTATGATTGAATGCGCGCTGGCGAGTTCTTTTAGTAAATTGTGTTATTAAATGGAGAACTTTAGTTCTCTCGAAAGGCTGTTTGGATTAAGAAGTATCCTGCGAAACGACAATACTTTGGAGAAAACTTGTTCTTTCTTTTACTCTCTTCTAATCTCTAATTATCAATTTCGTCCACGTAAATTTTTGACACTTTTTGTTTCATAGTTTTATTCTTTCTAAATTGTAATATGATTTACTAGCTAAACGTTGTACTTTCTTATGAAGCCCGGTGTCAAAAGTGAGATCAGATTAAGACCTCCAACTGAAAATCGGGCAAACATCATTGCGAAGAAAATGACATTTACGAAATATTTGCTCTGCGTTCTTTTAAAAAGGTCACCACCGTTCTGCAGCCGTAAACTGTTACGGGTTTCCAGGTTTTTGCGAAGTGAATGTAAAGGCGGTTGGACCGAAATAATATTACACTTGATCCTAGGATATAACATTATATATTTTACTTAAAATTTAGTACAAATACAAAATATAAAAAGCCACGATGTGAACACAAGAGAAAATTGGTTCCCCACTAGAATCCTGGGTTTCGATATTGACAAGAAAATACAGTGAAGTAATTTAATAAATGTTTAAAATTTATTCAATTCCTTAGAAAGAAATCTGGATGATTTAGCGACATCAGCTGTCTAATAATAATAATAATAATAATAATAATAATAATGTTTATTAATTACAAAGACACCTTTGTGTTTGTAACATGTTAAACTAAAAAAATAAAGATAATTTAAACTAGAATTAGAATGTGCGAAAAGAAAGAGTTATCGAAACTAAGAAAACATAAATACTAATATCTAAATTAAAGAACCAGAAAATAACTACTACTACATAACTAAGTTTTATAAACAAAATATATAATTAAAGTGGTAGAATTGAAAAATTATTAATATCAGTATATGCTTATACATATGTAAGTGGTTGTTTAGGTGATGTGCAAAAATAATTCATCAATAGAATAAAAATTGTACTGCTTAAGGTATTGAGATAAGTTAAACTTAAACTTTTTATTCGCTGTATTGGTGCTGACAATCGTCGATATTTTGTTATAAATTTTTATACCAATACTGTGTGGTCCAACGTCAATCAATTGCAGAGTACACTGTGGGCGATGTATATTACTTTTTGTTCTAGTGTTGTAATCATGCATTTCGGCATTAGTTTTAAACATAGTCCTATTTAATTGAATGTAGGCACAAATTTCTAGAATATACAAGCTTGCCAAAGGAAGAATCCTTAGATCGGAGAAAGTTGGTCTACATGAGTCAGTGTGTTTAGCAGCTAGAATTGATCGTACCACCATTTCTGTGCAAGAAATACTTGCCTAGAGGCAGTTGATGATCCCCACAAAGTTATGCCGTATTGAGTCGTGATTGTTATTTCGCCATAATAAATAGACTTGAGAGTATCGCGTGATACATTATCTCACAAGCATCTGAAAATGTATGATTTAGAGGAAATCTTCGCGGTAAGTTTAGTGCAATGCTCTATTCACGAAAGATTATCCTGCATATGAACTCCCAAAAACGTGACGCTGAGACTGCAAGTTAATGAAAGGCCGTTCACTACTAAGTCATAGTTCCCCACCAGCCTTTGTCTAGTATGAAAAGTCATGAGTCTATTCTCTGTACAACGGATGAGAACAATGATTTTGCGCTAAATTTTATTTGTGTGCCATTTATTCAAGTAAGAGGAACAGAAAATGAAATCTTCTTTGCGACCTTCTTATGTTTATAGCAGGCCGATTCTTAAAGAAGTAAAAAGTGGCCTTATCGGTTGTATTCTGTAAGGACTTAGTGCAGGGTATAAATCTTTGAGAATGAAACAAATAGTATGATCAGAAACAAAATATTAAAAATATGAAATGATACAGAAAATGGAAGTGATTATTAAAGAGAAATCATAACATGTCCAATTGAAGGGACCGGTTTTAAATTTAAATCAGACATTTCTGAGAAACAAATATAAATTAGGTTGCTACGACTTGAATATATAGCGAAACAATTCATATATTGAAGAGATTGAAGAAAAAGCTTCTATAGAATGCCAGGGGAAGGAACGCTAAGTATTCAAAGGCACGTGTACACTTTCATAACGCATTTCATGATACATATTTAAATATAAATATACAGAAAAGAGAAAATTTGATTCTTGAAAAATGCTACTTGCTTACTGTATGAATTACTTTTTATGTTACTAATTGCACGCCAGAAAATGAAATCAGAGTTTAGATGAGGAATTTATTTGGCCTGTTTTAAGAAATATTATGGTATTTACTCTTATTTGGAAATTGAGCTACAGTGAAAAAATTAGATCTTGTTTTTTAAAACGTTTTGACATTATTACGCTTTTCTCAATTTAAAATAAGCATAGAAAATTTGAATAAAAGTAATAACCACTTCTGCATTGTCGTAATTGTTTCTCTATTTGTGAATTTTTTTTTGTTTATTTGACAATGGTTGTTTTATATCAAAAAAAAATCAGTCGAAACGTCTTGTAGCTTAATTCTAAAATAAATAGATACCAGAAAATTTAATATATAATAAGCTTGTATATATTATGTTACATTACATAAAGAAGTAAAGTAGAAACATGTACAAATATTTATTATTATCTTATTCCCCCGTTCAGCTTATTACATAAAATACAGGGCGAAGATCACGCATGATCAGAACAAGTTCGAGAAGAATAAAATTCATAAACAAACACAGGACCTTTTATACGTCCGCCTGAATATTATGTAGTTATGTAGGTATCTATACATACATGCATGTTACATACACAGATGTATGTATCTTCCTGAGTCTTACCGGTTTCATAATACGTAGTATCCTTCTTTACGACAATATTTATATCAAACCGATTCTTACAGAAGTGAAAAGTGGCCTTATCGGTTGTTTTCTGTAACGACTTAGTGCAGGGTATAAATCTTTGAGAATGAAACAAATAGTATGATCAGAAACAAACTACTAAAAATATGAAATGATACAGAAAATGGAAGTGATTATTAGAGAGAAATTGTAACATGTCCAATTGAAGAGATTAATTTCTAACGAGTCTAAGTACCATAATTTCAATTTTACCCTCCTCAATTATAAGATAATTTTCCAAATATTAATTGAATATTATTATTCAAACAGTTAGTGTAATTCAGGTATTACACTGATCTTGTAATACCCCGAAAGACAATAACGGTGCGAATGAATTAAGGTTTCCTAATTAATAGTATATCAATTTCCCATAATTTCACCTTAATTAAAGCTTAGCCTTGTAGTCGTCTCAAAGCATAATTGCGGTGTTTATTTTGGGCTTATAATATACAAGTTTATAGATTTGATTAGTAAGATATTAGGTGACAAGTTTTGCTTATGTAATACGAGCGATATTGTTTGTAACCACCGTTTATAGTGATAACGCATTAGAAAGATAGTTTTTGTTTGAGAGCCTAGATTGTGGATATTTACATTGGTGCAACCAATCCTCCTTATCAAACAAAATTAGCCCAAAAAAACTCAAAGTATCAGGACGCATAAAAGACAATTTAAACGTAATTTAGATTTATAATATTTAAGGAATATATTACAGATAAATAAATTGTGGGATAGCGTACACAATGAGAATTAAATTTATAATTACAGATAAAACATCATCATGTTACTATAAAGGATAATTATGAGGTAAAGCAAAACCACCTTACATTTTTACAAAGAATTTATAAATTCGGCTTTTCGTTTTCTATTTAAAAAAAATGTGAATTTTTAAAATTTATATTATAAATAAAATATTTAGAATTGAATATTTAACATTTCTTATGGGATGAGACATGTAGTGATATGAAATTTTATATTCGTAGAATTCAGTAAACTTTGTAGCGAGGAATAAAATATAATAGCTGATGAAATACTTTCGCTTTTTACTGAAATTCTCTTCGCTTGTCTTTACGAGAAATTCAACACTTTATTAAATACTTTAAGATTAGCATAATTGTTCATGCTCGAAGAAACAGATTTATTGAGGCAACAAAATATGTTTTGCTAGAGGTATTTATTTATAAAGCAAATAATAATTGTTTTAGGCTAACATTACTTGACTCCGCAGTAATATTTGGCAGCAAAAATTAATTAATTATACTAATATTTATTAAATTTTGCATATTTACCTATGCAATGAATATGCCATATTCAGCCAAACTAGAAACTCGGCTTTATCTTTTATTCTACCAATCAAATTGCTTGACAAGCTCTTATTCGGTGTGGTTAATCATCGTATATGACACTAAATATAATTTGCTTAAAGAAAACAATTTATTACATATAAAATTAGTAGGGTTACGTCAGGAAAAGTATTACTAGTTTTACACAAAAATTGTATTACGTAAATCATACTATAAACTACACTATAAAGGATACTTGAAATAACATGTAATTATGTGGTAAAGTAAAACCACTTTACATTTTTACAAAGAATTTATAAATTCGGTTTTTCGTTTTCTATTTAAAAAAAAAATGTGAATTTTGATAATTTTATATTGTAAATAAAAATATTTAGAATTGAGTATTTAACATTTTTTTATGGGTGAGACATGTAGTGATATGAAAATTTATATTATATATAGAGTTTAGTAAACTTTGTAGCGAGGAATAAGATATAATAGCTGATGAAATACCTTCGCTTTTTACTGAAATTCTCTTCGCTTCTGTTTACGGGAAATTCAAGACTTTATTAAATACCTTAAGATTAACATAATTGTTCGTGCTCTAAGAAACAGATTTATTGAGGCAACAAAATATGTTTTGCTAGAGGTATTTATTTATAAAGCAAATAATAATTTGTTTAGGCTAACATTACTTGACTCCGCAGTAATATTTGGCGAGCAAAAATTAATTAATTATACAAATACATATTTATTAAATTTTGCATATTTACATATGCAATGAATATGCCATATTCAGCCAAACTAGAAACTCGGCTTTGTCTTTTATTCTACCAATCAAATTGCTTGACAAGCCCTTATTCGGTGTGGTTAATCATCGTATATGACACTAAATATAATTTGCTTAAAGAAAACAATTTATTACATATAAAGTTAGTAGCGTTACGTCAGGAAAAGTAGTACTAGTTTTACACAAAAAATGTATTATGTAAATCATCCGTTATAATCGCTATGGATTCGGTCTGAAGTATTTTTCCACCAGATATACTTACATATATACTTACCTACTTCGTGGATTTCATGACCTTCAAATAGCCAATATTTGCTACACCAATTTTTGTTGTTTTTTTTCTCTTGAAATTCGTTTAGAATGGTTTAAAATGATACGTGATCATGAAATTTTTGGCATATCTATAAAGGTACGTGCATACATACCCTCAGATAAGTACCTGCATTGAGCTAACCAAAATTTAGTTAATTTAACAATGCTGTTTGGTTGCGTATGGAGAACCATTTTTTTTTGTTCCAGGGACGAAAAAAAATATTGCTAGGTATTTGTTGGTAGTACAACAAATTTAAATTGTTATAGTAATCCTAGCAAGAGTTCAACCCCACCCTTTGAAACGTATCATGTGAAAAATCATTATTAAAATAATTTACTTATGATGATCAATATTCAAATCAAATTAACCAAATTCTCTTAGTTAGTTCAACTATATTATACTGTGCTTCAATTTATAAACTTTCGAATATTCCATTTAAATGAATATTTAATTGAACGAACTATAATCTTTAATCTTGTTTTAACTGCGTACTTATTTGAGAGAGACATGTGGCCGATATTGTAAATACGCTAAGTGTTTGTTTCGCATATTGGGGGTGGCTCCCGAGGATCACTCCACCGCTATAGTATACGGTTAAAGAAATCAGCCTTTCAACGATCACAGCTACTATTAAACGTTTAGCTGGTAAATATACCAGATTAATATGTTATAAACGTACTTATCACCCTAGTTGTGTTAAATATGTTCTCTAACTGGAGTGAAACGCCATCTATGGGACAATTTTTGTGATATATGTAAGTATTTAAAGTATTTGCTGCGCTATATAAGGAGAAAACTGCTACAAAAGTAAATGTGCTACTATCGCACTGACATTCTTCAATTTCTACAACCTAAAACGTAATTTTATTTAATGCTTCAGATTTTTCAATCTAACCGCATTTTTTTTGGTTGAATGGAAATAAGGCTTGTTAACTCTTTAGTAAACTAAAGGAATTTTCATTGTTAATTGGAATAACTTCAAACTGTAATTTTAGTAAACCGATTTAAGCTAAATTCTTGTTTTCGGGAACCCGAGAAATTGCTGTACACAGTCGTGTACACAAGTAGATATAACAATACATGACTCTCAGAAGAAATTAAGAGCTTTAGAAATATATGTACATCAGTAGAAAATCTAATTCCTTTTTTATCAGTCCTAATATGCTTCGATAAATGTCTAAAATGTCTACAATTTGAGATTTATTAATAAGTTGTCTAACCTGTCAAAATTATCTGAAGCTCGGGCAACAAATTTCTTTAAAGGTGCTTACATGAGAGAGCAGTAGATGTGATGCATAGCGAATAGCATGGATGAGAGAAGTAAAACAACCGATCTCGACCAGAGATAACGTACAAGAGAGCGCTTTATTGATAACTCCGCGAGCACATAGCAATATTCAATATTAGGCAACACAATATACAACATCTCCCTTCTAACAATAGGTATATAATATAATATGTATAATTGTAAACAGTATTAACAATATAAATGTAACAAAATATCACAGTACAACATTAATTACTAATATAACTATACATTATATCAGTATCATACATAGAATAAGAAGTCTAATATGCAAAAGCAAAACACATTAATATGGCAAATATACAGTACATTTTATTTATACACAGTAGCTCAATATTCTGTTCCAGATCTTAAAACATGTTTATAATCAGAATCGATACTGCTGTTTATGTTTGTTTGTTTAGAATCAGTTGGTAGGTGATGCGAGTTCTCGTCGAGGTCAAAATGTGGTTCGATATACTTTCTGATTTGAGAACTATTTCTTCTAAACGTTTTCATATCGTTAGAACGTATAATAAACGAACGTGGTGTGTTGCCTTGTTTAATAATTGTACCTCTCACCCATCTACCACCCTTCCAGAATACTATCTTATCTAAAACATTAAATTCTTTTCTTGGTTTAGCTGTTTTGTTGTAATGATCCCTATAGTTTTTGATTTTATTTTGGAACTGAATTTGAACACCATCATTTACTGTCGGTTTCAATAATGAGTCTGCAATAGGTAACTTTGTTCTGCATCTCCGGTTTTGTAACAACTGGCTAGGAGTGAAACTTAAATCCTTGATTTTCGAATTACGATATTCCAACAAACTTAGTAAAACGTGCTGTTCATTAGTTGATTTCTTAAGAATATTTTTACATATATGAACTGCTTTTTCTGCTAAACCATGTCCTTTCGGATAATTGGGACTAGAAGTAATAATTTCAAAATTGTAATTATTAGCAAATTGCTTACATTCATAAGAATTAAAAGGAACATTGTCACAGATGACAGTTTTTGGAATACCAAATCTAGAAAATATCTCCAACCACGATTTAGTGATTTCTCGAGATGATTTGTTCTGTAGGGGTAACAATTCAATCCACGTTCTCAAAATATCACAAGACTAATAGCACTTGCACGTAACTAAATGCTAACATAGGTATATCTGAGCAATTAATGGTTCTTTAACATTTTTAGACTGATGCATCTGACACAATTCACATTTACTAACAAAACTTTCAATTTGACTATCCATTCCAGGCCAATATATTAATTCACGAGCACGTGATTTGGTTTTAGAGATACCCAAATGCACCTCGTGAAGAAGATTCAACATTTCATATCTTAAAGAATGCGGAACTATGATACGATCATTAAGAAACAAATATCATTATCCACAAATATATCGTTCTTGAATTTAATAATAGAATCTCACTTCGTCTTTTACTTTAGTTTTACTATTTGGCCAACCAGTTTACAGTATAGAAGCAAATAACTTAAAATTGTATCATTTCTAGTTTCTCTTTGAAAGATTTGAATTTTCTCATTGCTGACATTTATACTATGAATTACATCTGTGAACTCAGTATCTTCCTCACTATTACCCGTTTCCAGAAAATGTCTAGATAGATAATCTGCAGATTCATGTATTTTCCAGGAACGTATTCCAAATCAATATCATAATTTAATAACTTTAATCTCATTCGTTGTAATTTCCCCGATGGAATTTTTTGTATTTCCTTTGACATGATCGCAACTAATGGTTTATGATCGGTTTTCATTTTGATTTTGCGTGAATATATGTAATTATGAAATTTCTTACATGCAAAAGTTAACCCCAAAAATTCTTTCTCTACCATCGCATAACGAGTTTCTGCTTCGGAGAGCGCGCGTGAAGCAAACGCACCGGCTTTTTATCTTGTAACAAGCAACAACCCAAACCATTTTGACTGCTATCGCTTTCTATTACAATTTCTTTATTGGGATCAAAAGCTTGCAAAATTGGAGCTTTTTAATGGAATCTTTAATGTCATTAACTGCTTTAGTGTGACTGTCAGTCCAACACAAAAATTGCATCCTTTTTAACAAAGCTCTTAAAGGAGCTGTTAATGCAGACAAGTTGCTAATAAAGCTTCTCATATAATTAATTACACCAAGTAATTTCATTAATTCTTTTTATTTTTTGGAAAATCAATTTTCTCCAATGCTTTAATCGCTCTTTATCTAATTCCATACCCTTATCCGAGAAAATATGCCCAAATATTTACTTCCCTAATCTGTACTGAACTTTACTACGATTAAACTTTACATTTACCTGACGAGCACGCTCCATAACCCTTTGTAAATTAGCATCATGCTCCTCTAATGTGCTACCCATTATCAATAAATCGTCTTGATATATAGTGATACCTGGTAAATCACCAAAATGCTCATGGTTGTATTTCATAAATACTTGTGGTGCAATTGATAAACCAAATGGAAGTCTCTTAAACTGATAAATATTACCCTGAGGGTCAGAAAAACAAGTCAACAACTTACTTTCGTTATCCAACTCGATATTCCAAAATCCACAATTATAATCTAATACCGTAAAGTATTTCATGCCATTTAATGTTTGAGACATTTCCTCCAAGGTCAGCATCATGAAAGGTTCAGAAATTAAATATTTATTTAACTCTAAAGGACTTAAACAAATACGCAGGCTTCCATTTTTTTTCTCAACAATTACAAAATTATTGAGCACTCCCCAGGCCTATCAAATCTTTTCTATAATATCATTACTTTCTAATTCTTTTAAAACATTACCTAACTTGTTTTTAACTTTCAGAGGGACTCGTCTAGGAGGTTTAATTACAGGTTTATAATTATCTACTAATCTAATTTTATATTGCTTCGCAAATTTACCTATTCCAGTAAAACAATCAATATTCTTTTGTATAAACCTATCTTTATCATTTCCCTTCTTAATACTTTCAACCCTTTTAACTAAATTAAATTTAACACAACTATCCCTACCTAAAGTTGGTATTCTCTTATCTGACAATATAACAAAAGGCTCAACACATAGTTCATTCCTATACGAACATGCTAAATAAGTAATACCTAGGGGTTTTAACTTCTCTCCACCGTAAGCTTCCAAAACAATGTTGGTCGGATTCATTCTTAGTTTCCTATCTATTTTCCTATACACGTCCACAGGCAGAATGTTACATTCAGCACCAGTATCCAATTTGAACTCGACAAGCACATCACCTATCCTGACCTTTTCTACCCATTTATTCCTAAAATTAGAATTACAATTAAAATCTTTAACAGAATGTACATAAAATTTATTGAAATCATCACCATCATCAGTATCAACAAAATCATCATTAATATTAATTGATTTAATTTTCTTACTTTTGCATGCACTTGCAAAGTGGTGTAGACCCGAACAATTGTAGCATTTTTTATTATAAGCTGGACAAGATTTATAGCCATGACTTAGCAAACATTTTGAACATTTCTAATAACTTTTGAACTAACTTTTACTTGCATGTGCAGTATTATTTTTATGAAATTTATTTTTTACATTCTTATACTTATCTAATGAGTGCAGTGTGATGATGCTTCTTCTGTAGCTTGCAACTGCTTTGTCTGTTCCTTGGTTAACTCCAAGCACGACATCGATCAATTGTTTTTTGCAGATCCAAACCTTCAACTTGTAGCAGCTTCTCCTGGAGTGTCTTATCCGCAATGCCCAACACAATACGATCACGAATGAGCGATGACTCTTGATTTCCAAATTCACATGATTTTACTAATCTTCTTAGATCGGTGACAAAATTATCGATGGGCTCCTTATCTGCTTGGCATCTCGAATAGAAAGTAAACCTCTTGAAAACTACATTTTTCTTTGGTGTGCAGTAATCCTCGAATGCCTTCACTACCCTCTGGTACGACTTCCGGGCCTCATCCGACAATTCGAATGTGTAAAACAATTGTAGAGCTTCTGTACCAACTGCATTTAAAAATGTCGCTACCTTAATTTCTTCTGTTTGTACGCTAATTCTCGCAGCAACAGCAAAAATATCATATGCCAGTTTAAATCTCTTCCAATTCTCATATATATTGCCATTTACATTCAAATTTTCGACCGGTTTTATAAATGCGCACGTGGACGCCATCGCAAAAAAACTTCGCTTTTCTTGCTATTTTCGCTATACTTTTAATAATTTAAAATACTTTAACTCGCTTATTTACACAAAACTTCTATTTTGCAGCTACTTTCACATTCGCAGTATAACTTTTCTAATAAATTTAAATATATCTATTTCTTCGCGTTTTAACTGACTGCGCCATGATGCATAGCGAATAGCATGGATGAGAGAAGTAAAACAACCGATCTCGACCAGAGATAACGTACAAGAGAGCGCTTTATTGATAACTCCGCGAGCACATAGCAATATTCAATAGTAGGCAACACAATATACAACAAGATGTTCTTTTTAAACAATTTTAAATTAACTATCCAACTATCAACATGGATTTACACACAATCTATGCCCTTTGACTAGCTTGGCCATTGTTACGCAATAAAAAATCAATAATATGGAGCAGAACAAACACATCTCTAATATTACTACATATCTGATGCATGCATAATAAGTTAGACTTAAATGCATCTAAGTGCAATGTGGTAAGCTACAGATGAAGCAAATCCCATACGCTATGCACATCATTTCTGTGATTATATATTAACCAGATTCGATTTTTTTAAAGATTTAGGTGTTAGATTTGATGCTAAACTAACCTTCAATGATCACATCTTCGACATCTCAGCATTGGCCTTAAACTCATTAGGTTTTGCTATTGGATGTAATACGCAATTTTTCACAGCTATTAAGACTCTAGCTCTTAGAATATGTCTTTTTAATCAAGGGCAGCAATGAAACAGAGATAACTAAATATTATAGTCAATTCTCCCTTATAACCTATTTAAAATTCTAAAATTACACTTAAATTGATATAACTGTTGGAAACGTGTGCGTTCGTAGATGAAGACGTGTTTACATATTTAATGAACATCCTATTCAACCCGTCGGCAAAATTCATAAAACATACTCTCGCAAGTGCATATACGTATGTAGATTGCTAGCAGACGGAAAACGCTCTCCTATCGGAACTACTATCAGCAAAACACGCGATTCAGCTTCAACAAGACAAACAACAGCAGCAGACAAACGTTGAAAAAGCACCGGGAGCGAACAAGCGAATGAGGTCGTCAACAGAGAATTGCATCGCAATATCGTCGCAGCGATCTGTTGGGATCTGTACGAATGAGAAGCCAAGGATAGCCAACCAAGGCTAAGTGCGTGGTATGAATCGCAATTGAGGTGCTATTGATTTTATTCAATGTTGGGTGGAAAACAACAAAAAAAAAGTGAAAAGAACTTGAAGGGCAAGCCCTAACAGTAAAGAAGAAGAAGGAAAAATAATGGAGGTGCAAAACAATTCCCGTTTTATTCTATTTCTTTGGAGCATGAATGAATGGAGATAATGAGGGAAGTACGCCGGCTGTTTGTACGTACTTAACTCTAATGACGCTTATCCATCTACTGGGACGTCTATGTGCGCCTATGTGTGGGTAAAGTTAAATGCACTACAGTACGTTTGTGTTCAAGTTTGAAAGAACAATTACTTGGCTCGGATATAAAGATCAAACGGATTAGTAGAGATGTTTCTTCCGCTTGCTTTCAAGTATGCATATTTACCAAGTCGAATCTTGTGAAACATTTCTTGTTTGGTTGTCTAGATTTAACAAACAATTTACATCGCTTTATGTTCTTCAACTATTTACATACACACCAAGTAACTGTACGACTTTATATATTATATGTACTTTATTTTCCAGTTAGATAATATTAATATTAATCGGCGATGTCTCATGAAATATCTTTTATACCACAGACTATTTATACACACTAAAGGAATGACAGATGTCAAATTAGCAAACCGGTTTTGTTATACACTGACTAAATATAATAATGATTAAACTAACAAGATATAACTGATAAAGACAATAATATTATTTTGTTACTTTTATTTTACTACTGCAATACATCCAATGAGTTTATTTCAGCAGTGGTGTTGAAATTATCTTTTTTTTTCCAAACCTAGAGCCTTCACTTTTCTAAGCAGCTGCTCCAATCTAAATCTTATTACAGCAAAGTTCTATCCAAATAGTAATAATTACGTTAAATCAGAAATCGTCGTTAAAGATGGCGCTTCTCATATTTTACTGCAACAATAACGCGTATTAAACATAAATGGCACGACAGACACGATTATCAAAAATGTATTAGCATGATAGATTCACCAGCTTCTTTTAAGAGTCATGATCACGAAAATGGAAATTCTTCCACTATCATGTATCCTTGCTGGGAATCACCAATGCGCGGGGCAATTGTGGGCACATATGCAAAGGCAGTGATGTCAGATATCGTTTGTTAAATTTATAGCTGTTTTCTCAATTTGCTGTAAGGAAGTAATATTATATTATTGTTGATTAAAAAACAATTCTATTTGGCTTAATATAATTTTGCTATTTAACAAACAAACATAAGTGTATCAAGATAATAGACAATACTTCGTTTTCACTTAAAATCTTTGCCTTATCTAACAACAAAATGGCAACAAAAATGTCTTTGTTCAAGTAATAACATTTGTTGCTAAGACTGTATTTAGCATTACAATATAATCTACTGAGCAAAACTTGATTTTGAAATAGTTGATTATCATCCCGGAAATTGTTAATTTTTTTTTTTTAATTTTAGTCAACAGTATACGGAGCTAACCAACAGAAAGTCGTAAGGAAAGGAAAAAGCTGATTCAATACTAATAAGCTGCTGATGAAGCTGTATTTCACGCGCACACCTTTCTAAGGAATTAATTTAGGTGCAGGGAAAAAGCTCTTCATGCATTAAGTGGTTTTAAACTTAGGAACTTCGCGAAAGCTTTTCCAAAAATTCATCCACAAACCAATTTGCTCCGAAATTGCTATCTAAATAACATCAAACAAAATGTCTAAAACAATTAATCGAAGGGATATTTTTATGGCCGTTTATGGTCTATTGTAGGAATCACCATTGCTGACTGCATTTCTGGCTCTCGCTACAATTATCTAATAAGTTACAAGTTTGACGTGTGTTCCTTAAGCGGCATACATCTGCATTTGTTTTCCTTTCAATTGACAATCAGGGATAAATCTTGCAATAATTGAAGGCTAACTCCAGTATTTATTACCTTTTCATCGTATGTACTAATATGGTGATTCCTACAATAGACCCATAACCCCCATAATACTTTTGAATTGAGATGGGTATAGTACTATATTAATATATAATTAACTCATTTTTGACTCTCTGTGAGTAGTATTAATTAGCAGGGTAAACACTAGAAGAACTGGTAAACTTTCTCACAAAATTCTTTAATGACAGGTACCGGTTTCAACGGACATCCTCATGCAAAATTACTAAATTAGGTTAAGATTTGTTAAAAAAAATTCAAAATTATAAGATTGAATTTTAGGCCTTTTGTTTTTTTTTGCATTATTCAAATTACAAATAACTACAATTAGGAGAAGCTATATCCAGAAAATATTAGCCAAATTTCAAAATAGTGTCACCACATAGCACTTGTAAATATATATTTTTTTCATAAATTAATAAATTATTCGAAGCAATTTCCATATTATTTCCGTGTTATCAGAGACATTATTGTAGTGCCCTCTCATGTATTTGCTTCTAAATAAATTACCTGTAATACAGCAAGCTTCTCCTAGACCCCCCACACCACAAACTGTACTAAACTGGACGTACTGCTGTGGTCTGGCACCCCGGTTTTCGCAAATTCAGATTTTTTTCTTGTTTACTCCGATAAGCCTTTGTCAATGTTTCGAAAAAATTTTCACAGATGTTTTCTTTATTTTTATATAAGATTTTGTTTATGATTTGATTGTATGATTTATTTATTTAAATGTTCAGTTGTTTTAAATTAATTTTACTCTTTGAAATATTTTGCGTTCACTGGTATTGTTTATGTTTTGTGATTTTGTCCGTTTGCGGATTGTTCTGTGCGCGGCTTTGCTGTACGCAGCGGGTGAGTTTGTCAGGCAATTTCTCGATAGACGCAAGCGTGAGTACATATATTTTAAAATTGTTTGCTGCCATTTTGTTAATACTTTTGATATAGAGATTTGTTTCGTTTAAATTGAATTATTTTTCGTCCATCAAAGAACTCGCTTGATAATAATTATTATTATATTGTTGTGTACACAATTTAGATATAAGATCATTCAGGCTTATAAATTTATTATTTTTGTTCGGGAAGATATTTTAGTTTAAAGAGTAAATGGGTCGTTTTTTAATTTTGCTGATTTGTATTTAATTATTAATTACCTCGGGTTGGGTGAATAGAAGCATTGTGCTTGTATTTAAATTTTTCTTTTGTAAATTTACCTGAATTGTCCACGTTTAATTTAGTTTGTTTTAATTTTGAAACCATGTGGATTGATTGATATAAAAAGGATTATCTTCTTGAACAAATTTGTTTTTTTTTGCTTTAATATAGGATTTAGCATTGTCCTATTGTAATTTAGAGTCTATAGCAGTTTTTTGGTTTAAGCCAGGACCCTTTGTCCACGGTTTTTTTTTTCTGAAAAATTTTGTAATTAGTTTTTTTTTTCTTTTTTTTATAATAAATTTTTGATTGTTAATTGACATCATTCAAAATTCTGTTCTTTTATTTGATTAAACCTTTTCAATTTTTGGGGCAATTAAAGAAAGTCAGATTTCTTTCACCTACATTTTTACTTTTCATGATTAAATTCAAGTTTTAATTCACGAGGGTAACTCTGAGAAAGAATTTAATTGTTCTTTTGCGCCCTATAAAAATTTTATCCGTTGAGCTAGCTAATTTAATTTTTCATTTTTTTTTTTTAATTCATTTTGCATTTTCATTAGTACTTTCAGTACACAACAGTACGTTTCAATAGCAAAGCTATCATCATCACCAGAAATACTGAACTGAAGTTGCAGGAGAGTCTATGAGAAGTTTGCAGTAGTAATACAATGCAAACTTCTCTACCAGTGGCACAGTTTGGAGTATTTTTGTCAAATTACCTGTAACATTAAATTTATTAAGATAATAATAATAAAAGCATGCTATAGTGAACTAAAACTAAATAAAGAATAAATCTGAAACAAATTTTTGTAAAGCTACCTTAAAGGCATAGCCCTTGTAGTAAATTACAATGCCACTAGCGTATCTAAAGAAGTACATAAGAGTTGAAAATCGTCAAATTGATTAAATATTTACTGACTTTCCTGACGTGGATTTTCATCTTTGCAAACCTAGTAGAGTTTATACTGGGGATCATTCAAACAAACTATCAGGCTGCTCATCTGCAGCCAACTATTCTTCTTTAACTATTCCCATGATCCCTGTAACAAAGACTTTTACTTTCAATGTTCCGTAGAGTTCTGTCGAGATACCGATGCAATTTAAACATCACAAGTGACCACTCTTCTAGAGCCACATCACCAGGGATAATTTAGAGCGATCCCATCGGACAGTCCTCACAATTACGATCGCTTGTTGACCTATTCGATCACCACGAGGACCTGTCCTGCCTCTATCCCCCTTTTCACCTTCCTCTTCTGAAGACGCAGTGTTTATTTTAGTTTGAAAACGTTCGAGTGCGAGGAGATCGCCTGGCCGCAAGACTATCCCGCTACTCACGAACAGTGTAAACAGTTTCGCGCGACGCGATTCCATTGGGAGCTGGGTAAAAATCGATTCACTCGTTTTTTTTTTTGCTAACGACGGAAAGCTCGTAGCGGATTCTGACACCCGGAGGTGTGGGGTTACGTAAGGTGCGCGCAATGGATCCGATGACAGGCTAAAAAAAATGGGCCACAAATAAGGCTTAAAATAAATGCGGTATGCGGTTGATGCAACGGGTCAAGTATTTTGGGACTGGTAGATTATTTGAAAACTTCTAAATAGAACAGAACATTGAATTAGTCATATTGATTACTGAAATATAGATGTATGATCTTAAATAGGATCGGTTCCTTCAACAAATTATGGCCGTTAGTGTGCTATACAATGACGAATCGTAAAATAATTTAACGTTTACCTGTTATATTTCAAAGTAAAATCAGTATAAAAAACAATATATTTAAAATTATGTCCAGAAGATGCCGCAATTGTTTTGGCCAATAAATAAACTGGCGGTCTGTAAGTCACATATATTCGATGTTTTCTTTTAAAGTCTGTGTTCAAGTGATATTAGGTATGATCACTCAGTAACCGTGTCCACATTTACGCGATTGTACCAAATCACTCGCAATAAACAAGAACCTGAATGTAGACTATGTTACAAAAAAATAGATTGGTATAGCATAACGCAGGTGAGTATTTCTCTTCCGAAAACGCCTTTTAAGACGAACTATCACATTGTAATGTAAGCTACAAGTATTATTAAGTGTTAAATAGTCAGTAAAAATACTGAGGTAAGTTTCATGATTTTAGATATAGTTTTTATTCAAATGCACCATTTTATGCAAACAACTTAAAATTAGATTCTAAATTTGAAATGACTACGGATAAAAATTTACCATTTGTTGATGATATGACGATAGAATATTTTCAAACAAATTCAGATTTTGGTGGATTTAGAATTAAGAAGAAAAATAACACAGTCTAAAACGTAATTAGAGTCAAACAAACACAATGTCATAGTATGGTCATAATCGTTACTATTATAGCTTTGATCTTGATTCTTGTGTATGCTTGGGACAACTAAATCAGTGTTTTTTTGATAATTTAATAATTTATTTACTTTAACTTTACTTTACTTACGCGCTGAATGATATAGGTATAGAGTGGTCAGCTGTGTCTGCTTACACGAGCCGCACTCATCTCGAGCTATGCAGAACGTTTAGTCATAGCACTGACAAGAATGATACTAGAACAGTCAGAAATAAGAGTAAACATTGATGGAAATTTATCAGAGAAATTTAGTGTAAGAATGCGGCTAAGACAAGGGGACTCTTATCATCGCTGTTATTTAATGTAGCTCTGGAGAAAGTAATAAGGCAGGCAATATCAACAGAGGAGGGCTAATATATCATAAGAGACATCAGTGCATTGCATACGCGGACGACGTCGCTATCATCACAAGAAACATGAAGGAAATGCGTGAGGTGATCTAACGCCTGGAAAATTCAGCGAAGAATATGGGACTGGATATAAATGAAGGGAACACAAAATACATGACCTGGACAGATGAAAAATTTGTGCAAAAACAATATCTAAAGGTTACGACAGAAAAAGGAGACAAATACAAGTTTGGAGAAGTGGAAAGTTTCCGATATCTAGGCACAATATTTAATAGACAGCTGGACATAGGTGAGGAAATAAAAGTTAGACTCATAGCAGGAAATAAATGTATTGGGGCGCTAAATTCAATCCTAAAAAATAAACGAACATCAAGAATGCTGAAAATACAGACATATAGAACAGTGATCAGGCCATTAGTTATTTTCGGATGCGAGGTGTGGACCCTGAGAAAAGAAGAGGTGCAAAGAATGGAGGTATGGGAAAGAAAGGTCCTGAGGAAAATATTTGGAGGAAAAGTTGAGAATGGTACATGGAAAAGAAGAACAAATAAAGAGTTATATGAGCTTTTTAAGGAACCAGGCATTGCGGGAGTGCGAGTGCACAGCGTTTGAGGTGGATGGGGCATATAATAAGAATGGAGGACCATAGAATCCCAAAGATGGTTATGATGCGGAGTTTGGAAGGAAGAAAAAGGATTGGTAGGTCGTGACAAAGATGGAAGGAGGTGGAAGAAGATGTAAGAAGAATCAATATTAGGAACTGAAGGGAAGAGGCCAGATACAGAGGACAATAGCAGAATCCCTCCGATTCGTGTGTCCAATATCTAGTATCAGTGTTAGTCGAGTCTTGATGCGAGACAGTACAATTCTTCGTTAACGTTTTACGTATTGTAAATGTAATACAACGTCGGGCGTAGAAAATCCCAGAAAACGACCATTGTTTCATAATGTAGAAAAGTATGTCGGTAAAGTCCAGGATTTACATTATACTGGTGCCAAAATAGTTTGTACAGTGTGCGACAAACAGCTATTGTGCTGGCACACATTGGACTACATATTGGTGATGGTGCACCTGATTCGTCATCTTCCTATAAAGACTATTTTAATTATGCAAAAATATAAACATGTTTTATCATCGCGATAAAACCGGTTTAGTGAGAGAAATCTTGAAACACTTAATGCTACAAACCTTTCAGCAACTCTATACCATTTCTGCTACTTAAATAAGGTAAGAAGTTAATATATAATATTTATAGTTATATAAATAAATAATTTTGCTGTTTCCCAACACATTGTATACTTGTGTTAAACGTTAGTTAATGTGCATATACGAAACTTAGTATTGACCTGACGCGCAGACGAAAGTTGATCACTCTAGTGATATATGTTGCAGACTCTAGCTATTATCTGAAAATTGTCTGAGGATATAAAAGAAAAACACGGAAGATACTAAAACCATTACATATGTTTATTGGACAGAGGAAAGAAATATCAATTCATGTCCTCTAACAATTGAGAAGCTTTTAACAGAACTCAATATCTTAAAATATTTTTTCTTTTCAGGCAATAGAAATTATTGTTGGAAACAATCGTTGCTGTACAAATTGAATGCTCAATAGCAATATACTCTTTAAGTTATTTTTTAACAATCAGTAGTTCCTCCATAATGAAGGGTTGTTTGCTGGATATGTTCAGATTAAAGAAAAAGTATTAAAACGTGCGTAATAATTAAACAAGACAATATTATCAGGTATTAGGATTAATACCATAATACAAAACAAATCCTTTTTTTTTTTACTTACTTATTTTTAATCGAAACATGAATACTATTACTACGTACGATATTTTGAATTAGTGGCCAAGAAAAATATTTAGAAAATCTAACGAAACGCAAACTGTTCATGGATATTTCATTCAATTTTTTAAATTAATGGAAACTATTTATTAATGTTTTTAATATAACGTAAAAAGAAGGTCCTTTATGGTAAGTAATAAAAAATATACAATACTGAAAGCCAATTTTGTGATTTAGATTAGGAGCAAATTTCTAGCCACATATAAAAACAAAATTAAATAGGTAATTTATAATGTCGCAACACTTCTAGATTCTATTAGATTAGGGTTTGGGTGGTCATGAAGACCTGTTTTACCGCCACTTTTATAATCTTATTGTCTTTATTCCAGAAAGTGGCACCTTCATGTAACTACTTGCTCTGGGGTTCTCTGAGCCCATCGCTAGAAACTTTGTCCTCGCCAGGCCGTCGCAGTGGCGTAGAACATGAACTGGATCTTCTCCCTCTTCTGGGACAATCGGCAGAAAGAAGTCTGCCATGTCTATGCTATACAAATGCCTATTTAGCCTACAATAACCAACAGTAGACCTACTATCATTTTGACAGTCTTCCTGTGTTTACTCACAAACAGTAGGTCGTTATTAAATTCAGGTGTTTGTTCCACTTCGTATTGCTTGCCTTTGTCCTAGTGATCTCTACCACCACTCCTCGGATTTAATGCATGTCCAATGGTAAATTGACTTTACTTGCGTGCCGAAACAAAGACTGGCTGTAAAGAATGATCCTGACGATGCTCGTCTGGCCAGATCGACTGCCACCTCATTTTTTTTTTAATGTCCGTGTTGTTGGGATTCCAGGCCAATGTTAATTTTCTTCAAGTATCCATCTCGTTCGCGACGCTTACAGAGTCCCAAATCAGTTTAGAATTCATCTTTATTCCTTTCTTACACGGTGATAAATTGCGGTCAGCCTGGAATACCTTATTGCACTTGCTAAAGTGAATGCTTTCTGGATTTCTTTCTAATTTATGTACTAAAATAAGGAAAAATTGTTTTTGCGTTGAAATTTATGTCACAAAAATGCAGCAAAGAGATTTTACTTTCATTATACTACGCAACAATAGACAGTCATATTAGATATGGTATAGTGAACTGGGGTAATACCACGCAGACAGATAGAGTATTTAGGCTACAAAAGTACGCTGTTAGGATTATAGCAGGTTTGAGAGCAATAGATTCATGCAGACAGGATTTTAAGGATTTCCGGATTTTAACGGTTGCCAGTATATATATTTATGTCACCTGCTGCTATATTTATGATAACTTGGGTGAGTTCTCGCATGGTCGGCTAGAGCATGGCTACTGTACGCGTCATAAGAATGACCTTTTACCGCCAGGCCACCGGACCAGTATGTTTCAGAGAAATTTTTATTACACTGGGTGCAAATTTTACAATTTTTTAGATAAGGACATAAAAAATAGTGAGAATATTTATATATTTAAGAAGAAATTAAAAACACTATTAATAAGTAAATGTTGTTACGACTTACATGATTTTTTTTAATTAATATGAGAGTAAGTTTTCTGTTCTCATGTTTTGTTTGAATGTTTATGTTGACAATGTCGAGTTAATAACTTCCGACAATAAATTATTATTATTATTATATATTCCGGCTCGTGTTGCATTATCAGTTTCAGAGTTTACGATATACCAGTTGGAATGTGCTCTTGTTGGAGAGCTTTTCTCCAAGTTCTTCTTATCTGGTATTGCAAGAGGATACTTTCTATCTAGATTGTATTTCTGTACCATGACATCACTTGGTGTCGCCATGTCCCCATGTATCTCTTTTAAGTTCATTTAGTAGTTGTTGATAGTCAGCACCATCTTTGTAGCGCACTTAGCATTTTGGCTGGCCTTGTCTACCGCATTTGTTGGCCACCTTGTTACCTCTCTAGAAAGATTAGGTTAAATATTATTGTGTGCATACTTCTTAAAAACAGGTGAAGATTTACTTTTCTCAACTTCCATGAATTCTTATTGATTGGCTATGTTTAGCACTGTAAAGAGCCTGCTCATCCTTAAAGTAAGAAAGTGATGATATTTCGGCTTTACGGTGCATGGAGAAAAAAAATATGTTGTTTCTTTTAGTGTACGTATAGATAACAGCAAGTAATTGAAATATATAAAAAACAAAAGCAGGTTGAATTGAGGCCAGGAAATGTACATTTCTGCGTAAACGAAACGTTGAAAAAGTGTAAATAAAACAAAGCAAATCAATCCGTGCTTGTGTTTTGTACATACATCAGCGGGAAAATTTATTGCTATATCCATATTTCGGCACGGGCCATTCAAAAATTAAACGGAAATCTAGATGTTGGACAATGAAAAGAGAGATAGAGAGGGAGAACAAGGAACAGAGGTAAAAAAAACAGAAGTCGGAACGGAGTCGGTTTGCAATTCATGAGGCGTCATCGTTGCTAACGAGAAAGTTGTGTATCATTAACACGCGGCCCTTGTTCCTCAGTTCCCGAAAACAATCTTTCTTGGTGGACGACGTTGGCGCGTATTTTAATTGAAGTGGATCTCAGGAATTGTCACTAGTCGTTAGTTACAGAAATAAATTGCCGGTAATGCCTGGATTTAAAATTTAAATTGTCCGCCGTTGCGCGCTATCGCCGCTGATTAAAGGCCGCCTAGCAGCGGCGGACTTTTCCACGTAAATCAATTTGTTTGCGTTGGGCCGTTAGAGCGGTGACTTAACCCGGCTGAACTCGAACGCAGAATTGTATGAATAATGCGTATAAAGTCTGCCGGAGTAAAGTATGCAAATTCTAATTATGACGTACTTAGTGTCTACGGGATAATTCGAAAAGGGTTTCGTGGAGCTGCTAGAGATTTATATCGTTGAATCCACGACCCAATGGTTAAGAATATAAAGGCACATTACAGGACGAGACGTGTGTCATAACCTGCATAAAACTTCTGCTGAAATCTATGTTATTGAGATATGTGAATTTTAATAAAAATATTTACACAAATCAATAACAATTTCTAATGATGGTCGGACAGTCAGATAAGCACTAGAGGCTTGTAAATGAAACTGGAATCTCTCAGAGACGACCAACAATCTATGCCTAATCTGGATACCTGGCCAAAATGAGGAAGTAGACACTCTCGCAAGAAAGGAAGCAATGGATCTGTTTCAAATACCATAACCTCTCTTTGGTGTAAACCTATGAAAGCTAAACAGCAGCCTAATTTCGGGGCAAACCAGGAGGCCGTCCAATATTGGAACAATTGATTTAGTTTGGCAATGCGAAAGATTGCATTGGTTACTACCCAACCATGCCAAAAGTAAGGAAGTATTAACGTAATTGTTCTCATTGCTACAAGATAAGAGTAAATGCCAGTTGTGTTTGGAGCATAGGGAGACAATAGGGCATATCCTCTGCCATTGTCCAGAGGGTCACAAGAATGAGATATTTGATCTCTGAAAAAGTTAATTTTTCGTAAGAAGCTGAAGCAACAAGATTCTGAACTACCTTATTAGCGTTGTGGAATGAACTTTAAGATAACATCCTCTTTATATACCAGTAAACCATACAAGGTGTGGATGAAAACATATGATATTAAAAAATAATGCAAATTAAATTTGTGTGGTTGGCATAAAATTGAAAAAAAGACTCTCGCTGGAGACATTGTATAGGTAAAATAAAAATTAGTGGTTCTTTAGAATTAGTATTTTTAAATGTTGTAGTAGTATGTGCATACTACTACAACATTTAAAAATGTCAAAGAATAGTTTCATAAGAAAATTATGGATCATATCACTAGGATTCTTTTTTGTTGTGCACTTCTATTGGTAATACATTGGTAATACATACTACTAGTAGTGTCATCTTTAATTTTCCGAAAAAACTATGTTTTGATCATATTTATAGCAATATAATGGGTGGTATTATTTTATATTCAAAATTACTTGAAGATGCTTGCTTCAATTTTAATTTTCCCAATTATAAACCCTAATTAAACATATTCAAATTCCAATTTGCCAAATAAAAATTGAAAATAATTGTTTGTGCTACAAAAAGTTTTTTCTCCACAGAGTCTGAATTTAATCAGAAGACAGACAAGAATGAAAAACGAAGAACAAGTTTTGGTAATGATGGACACAACTTTCTTTTACGCGACCTTCATAAAATTTACAATTTAGTTAGATTTTTATTAACACAATATGTAGTAAGCTTCGTAGCAATTTGCAGTTTGTTGAGATGGTTGGTTTAACTTGTTTTTCAATTGTCGGTAGTATAGATATCGTCGGTACCATGATGCTAAGTAAAAAAACTATTGATAGATGGCGCCACCTTTAAAACGGACAAAAATTGAATTTATAATGTTGATTTCCACTTTGAAAATTACTATTTGGATATATTAAAAAAATATTCTTTTCCTATTTTGAAATGTTGTAATTTCAATAAGTAAACGAGGTTTATACTTTCTATTTCTAATCTAATTTCTAATCAAACAGTAAGATTTAAAATAAGGAGAGCGCCATTTAGACGATAATTTCTGAAAATATGGTTCAATAAAATAAAAAAATAAAAAATATTTTCAATTAATAGTATTAAATACATATGCATGGGGAAATTAACTGGATCAATGAGTATCAATATAATTGTCTTAATAATTATATTGATACTCAAGTATTAATTTTTTCTTATAATTTATATAGTATTGACAGTTTTTTTTTTCTGTATGGGTACTTGATTTTACGGAATCTTCATACCTAGCTGTGTGAAAATAAATCAATAGTTATTATTGCTACCTTATCATTTATAAATCATTATTATCAAGCTATTTTTTGAAAATATAGCGAGAATTAAAAATTTCAGACTTTGATAAGATAAATCATCCTAATACGGTTCACAGAAATTTATACCTTTTATGTTGAAATAAGCAGTTAATAATGCAATAAAGCAATATGAAAAATATTTAAAGTTACTTTATAGCTTTAACGTTTTAATAGTAATGTCTAGAAATTATTATTATTATATATTATTTTGCTATAGCTTATATTTTGTTTTCAATTCATATGATGATTGCACAAAAAGGCACTATTATTATTATTAAATAGATCGACATCACTATTTTTTTTTTTCCTGAAGCAAAAATAGTGAAAATATTTATGTATTCTGTATAACTTTAGATAACATCGTAAAATTTTTAGGCTCACTTCAATTAATAAATAAAGCAGTACAGCTATTTAGTTTATTTTATTTCTTGTAACACTAATTCAAAATAATTCTGCACTAAAAACACTAGAACGAACAAATTTGCCAAAGCAATAGGGGCACAATTTCACCTCTAGTAATTGTAAATGGATTTGTGTACGCTGATAACCTGAACAGGTATTTGAATACGGTAAAGATATGCAAATAGCGACCGCAAATTGGAAAAAGGAAAGAAAACAAGGAATCCAGTAATGAGAAATAAATGTGATAAGGAGGAAAATAAAATCGAGGAGCGGGCTTAATTTGTTGTAATAGCTGTGTTTGTAAACAACAAACAAATTTATGGCTCCATTATTATTGTTAAATTTTATCTAACAGGGCAACTGTTGTCAGATGCTGCTATATTTTAATAACCATTATAGTAATATGAAGTAAGAGATATGTATTAAGTGTGGGAAACTTATTTATTTTTTTTGGCTATTATGGAATTTACAGCATTCTTTTAACAATTATTTGTAACTTTCAAATCACTGCGGAAAACAGAGAATGTGATTTATTTTATATGTCTATTACTACGCTGCAATCGTTGTTATACAATCAATAAATTTACACTTGAGTCTCTATTATATCTTTGAATGAGCAAATCATAGTCTTTTACTGATAATGCTTGTTTTAGGAATTCACAAAGCTGTAATAAAGTTACGTCAACTTTCAATTTCAATTGAATCGTCAAAGTATCATATTGGACGGTTACGTGTAGTGTAGATGTGATTGTGTCCGTTTAGCTGGATTCTTTTTTTGTTATGAACCTGCATAAGTTGCATGTTTTATATGAAATAAACGCCAGAGTGAGTGTCTCATTGTGTCTGAAGTGACTTAATTCGCTAAACATTATTTTAATTTCCCACCTCTGCAGTTTGAAGATTCTGCTCACATCAATAGAAACTTCCTAAAAAACGTAGGGAATGAAAGAAGGCATAATATCTGCTCTGTTCCCGCCAACCAGCCCTCCAATAACAAATACGGTTGGCACGAGTCTAAAAACACCTATGGAACATGCACTTTATTTGTAACATCGATGATATTTAAACTTTGTTGTCATAAAATGGTCACCTATTTTCTATCACTTAATATTCATTGGAAGAAGTCAGAATTTTTTCTCTGATTCCATTGTATTCTATATATCTTGCTTTTAGTATTTGTGGACGTACAGTCAAATGCTTTAGATAACTCTAGTATAATACTGGTTGTGCTGTTGCCGTTAATAACTTCACTTTTGACTAAAAAACCTTTGTTCTTGTCTCCAAAAGATGGCTTTTTCCATTGTTTTTTGATACTGATAGGCGTTATTCTCATGAGCGGAAATTCCATTCTAGAAAGAACATAATTTATTAATAATTATTACTAATTTATACGATAAAAAAACATTACATAAATGTCAGCGTAGGTTCTCTATGTAAATGTACAAAATATACGTCAACACATGGAACTACGATAATGTATTTAAAGGAAATGATAGTAGTGTAACAAGTGTACACTAAGTGTTACAATAACTAGATCCGGCGTTGTCTAAAATCAGGCAGGTGCTATCAAACTTTGAGAGGTAAAGAGTTGGGATGGACTATCATAGATTGAAAGTGCAAACAATTAGCGTGATAATAAAAGAATTTAAATTTAAATATATATTCATCACTAATTATATTTCGTACGAGCGTTACATTTGCTAATT